>JAADWY010000425.1:0-27382 GCA_023336355.1 Pythium dissotocum
ACGGTTCACGTCGCCGACAGGGGGGTTCATAAAGGCCGACGGCCAGAAGTTTTCGTTTGACGACATTGACTTCCCACCCGAGATGGAGTCCAGCGCCCTCGATTTCGTACGTATTTCTTGCACTCTACAGTCCACTGTGTAGTGTATCATACTGACATCAGGCTCTTGTTTCTGCAGGAAATCCCAAGCGACCACGGTGGTGTGGCTTTGCGTCGGTCGCCTCGCTTGCGCACGGACGTCTCGGTGGCGTTTCCTCACAGTGGGTCATCGTCGAGCAACTATTCAATGACACGGCAAGCCTCGCCTCACAAGCGATACGCGCCGCCCGTGATCGACGTCGCCCTGCAGCAGGACACATTCGAGTTCGACCACTCGATCACGCCCACGCTCAAGAGCCCACAGCTACGCCAGTGGCTGGACGGGTCCCCCAAAAGCTTCATGGCGTCTGTCTAGAGCATCAGCGTCGTCCACACACAAAAAAGTACCACAGATCCAAACGAAAATGCTGCATTCTGATAGACGTTCCGTCCGCGTATTCTTCTCGATAATAAATCCAAAGTAAGGAAACACACACACAAGTCGTGATGATGAAACGTGGCGAGTGCTTTAGTTACTATTGAAGTGGTGTGCTATGTATACGGTGAGGCAACATCATCTCCGTACAACGGACGAAGCCACGAATTCCGAGTCTTCGTCGATCTTCGAGATAAATGACAACGACTCGAGGCGATCTGGGGCCGTCGCTTGGTGGAGAAATGGCGGAGGCAGGCGAGGCGGCGACGCTGGGGCGTTGGGCGACAGGCGATAGTGGGGCTCAGGAGGGAGCTCCAGCGGCTGGGTCGTCGCCAGGTTCGTGAGAAGCTGAGCCATCGGCGGCGGCGTGAAGACGCGTTCCGGTGCATCGCCCGACTCGGCGTCGATATCGGGTGTCGACGTCGGCGATTGTCGGATCTTGTCGGGCATCTTGATGATGATACTGCCCTGTTCACGCCTGAATACAAGTCGCTCGTAGAAGGCGATGGATTCGGCGTCGCCTCCCTTCCACTCCTCGACGTACTCACGTAGATGGTCTTCGTGGAAGTCGTACTGGAACTCCTCGACGTTTTCGGCATCATAAATCTGGATTCGCAAATTCTCGTTTCCGTCCTCGAGGGGGCGATTGAACACAGAGATGATCACGTACGTTCCGCACGGAAGCTTGACGCCCTTCTTCAAGATGAGTTTCATTTTCTGGATCGGCGACGTCGAGATTTGCGGCTTGGTCGTCTTGTTTGTCTTGTCGCTGGATGGATCTGTGGGTTTTGCGGGATCAACGCCGTTCAACGAGTTCAGCAGGTTGATCTGACTCGCGGAGCTCATGAGCCGAATGGGCGTCGCTACGACAAAGTCGGACCACTGGAACTTGATCAGCACGGGCTCGTAGTTGAATGCTGGAATGATACGGTACGCGATCGACTTGCGGTGCGCTTCGTTTTCCATCTTCTTGCGCTTCGTCACGAGCACGCCTTCAATCGCGGCGACTCTGCCAGAGGTGACTTGAGACTCGCTCGCCGCGCGACGCACTTTATCGTTCTCGTCATATTGCATGTGTCTGGCGTTTTGGTCGATCATAAGAATCTTGTCGTCCAGCATCGCGAAGGGCGTGGCCTGCTCCTGTTTGAGGCCGTACGCCATCAGCGTTATCTGTTCTCGTACGATAGCACTCTGGTATCGTGAAGTGTCTGGGTGGGCACTTTTCATGACTGGTGAAGCAGTTCGCCCTGCCGACATTTCCATCGGATTGAACGCATTGCCCCCGACGAGGTCTTGCCAGGTATCCGTTTTGGATGGCGTCCACACGATACTCGTACTGCCGCCTTCGACTGCAGCCATGACCAGAGGAATATGCTGCCGCATTGGTGGGTCAGCACGTACAGATGTGGATGCTAGCCGATTGTCGCTACCTGGAGCTGGGTCTGCTGGATCTGATGGTAGGATTGCGGTGGGCTCACTGTCACTAAGACAGATTTGGTCGTCTTCCGCGGCGCACGACACTTCCACCGGCCCAATAGTGTCTGCAGTCGCTTCTGATACTTCGTTGTTGGTCACCATCAGTGCCTGATCTGCAGCCAGCACGGTCGCTTGTTCTTGTTCAGACGTTTCAGTGGCTGCTTCTTGGACTGGATTGCTGCCGTTGAATAGCTCGGGTGCGTTTGGGATAAGGTCCGCCTCTTGCTGAGAGCCTGGAGTAGCAGCGGGCTCCTCAAGCTCACCAACATCAGTGGTGCTGACATCTGAGCTTGCCACCACCTCCGTCGCGTCTGTCTCGCAAAACTGCAGCTGCGTTGGTGTATCCGATAAATCAGGCTCGCATGCCTGTTCTGGCGATGGAGCTTCAGCAGCAAAGTTGCATGGCTCGTCAAGACGAGGAGTCTCGCCAGCTTCTTGAGGCTTGCATTTCATCTCGTCATTGTGTGCGTCCGGTACAGAAACCTGGCTTAGCTGCTCTGATTGAGGAGGTCCGTCAGATTGTAGGCGCTCGTAGATCTGCAGGTCAGGTAGCGACTCCGATACAACATTGTCACTCGGCTGCTCAGGCTGGGAACGTGGTTCGGCATCACATAATGGGGTTTCTGGTGCAGCTTCCGCATTCCGCGGAGTTCCTAATCGTCCACCTTCGGCCTCAGCGGGGGCTGCTTTCGCTTCGCCTTCGTCGCTGGATAGCTTGCCTTGGGCGAGTTCTATTGCCGGGTCTTGCAATCGGTCACAACATACAGGAGTTGTCACGCCAGCCTCGATATTAGAAGTGATCTCGTCGATACAGGCACGAATGACTGCAGAATCGAGAAAGGTATTCGACCGTGATGGCAATAGCGTGTCGACAGCGACAGGATCCGACGCCGACGGTTGCAGTTCTTCGATGCATGCTCCCTCACTCGGTTGAACACACTCGACTGCTTCATATGCTTCGGATGCATGTGTTGCAAGATCGCTTGTTTCTTCTGGTGCGTCGCCATCTACCCCGTCGGCAGGTGCCGGAGAAAACGTTGTCTCGCAGATCACTTGCGATTCTTCTCGATAAAGCGAGTCACCACTGTCTGGTTCACTGGCAGCCACCACCAGCGCAGAATCATCGATTGCTGACCTTGCAGATTCGTCCTCACAAATAGTAGCAGCGTCCTCTTCAGGCTCAGCCACATCTCGATCGTCGTGGCGCACCTCTTGGATCGAGCTGTCGTCGTTTGGCGATGCCTCAATCGTAGCAGCGAGGTACTGTGACTCGACAGGCTCGATTCTGGTAGGAGACACGGCACCGGTGACAGTAGGAGCTAGCGCACTATCAGCTTCGGGTTCGTCAATGGTCCCACACTCGGCGTCGCCCGTCACGCCCGACTCCTCAAAAGCTTCCTGTTCACCAGCTTTGTCATCACGTAGCTCGTCTTCGCCCTCACGTTGCCCTTGCGAACCCTCAAGCGATGCAACTGGTTCACTTGGCAACGATGCATGCACGGCTACAGACGATGCCGTCGCGGTCGCGGTTGCCACACAGTCTTCGCAGATTCGATTCACTGTGCGCTCCGCGAACGCATGAATCACTTTTCGGTTGTCCTGTTTTTCCTTCTCGTCATCTGGATTCTGTACCGGTAGCTCCTTCAACAATGCAAGTACGCGCTCAATGCTTGCCTCCTCGACCCCAGCCACGAAAGCGATCGCGAACTTCTTGTTTGAGGGCTCGGATGCCGCGCTACCTCCTTTGTCTTCGTCCGCGTGCATCATAAGGTCTTCTAATGTGATGATGAGGGCGGGAACGGAGGTCACAGTGTCGCCTGCGACGTCTATGCGATCGACCGTCACTAAAGCGTCTCCACTCGACTGATCCTGGAGCTCCGCATCTGCAACACCGCTTGAAAGACCTTCTTCTCGTGAATCATTCGCCACTTTTTCCACAACCTCCCCATCAGCAGAAACTAGCTCGACGTAGAGCTCTCCATCTGGAGCCGAACGAGGGTCTGCATGAGCAGGGGCATCTTCATCGTTTGGTATCCTGTCGCCATCAGCCAGAGCGCGAACGGCTACAGTGTCCACTTCTCCTTTGCGAACTGTATGCTCCTCGTCGCTCGTCACCTGATCTTTGACTTGACCACCGTCGTGCGCCGGGACGAGGACTGTTTCTTGACGCTCGTAAACATCGCCGGTCGGTTCATCCACCGAAGTCGGAATAAGAAGAGAGGCATCCACCTCATTAGCCCCATGTTCCTTCGGAGTGTGCACTGCATCCGATCCCACAGCTTCGTCGCAACCACTAGCCCCGGCAGCTTCACTCGGTTCACAACTTGCAGTCGACGTCTCAGAAGGTGCATTCGTTGTTGGTGATCTTCCTTGCAGCGTAGATGTGGCAGCCATTGTTCCCACGACTTGAGCAGATGCAGCCACAATCAATGATGTCGCCATCATCTGAGCGACTGCTACTCGGTGTGCAGCATTTTCAAGCGCACCTACCTCGCGATCTTCTGCGTGTGCACTTGAATTCTGCGACGGGATTCCACCGTCCGGCGCTTCCTCTACTCCCTGCGCGACGTCACTTGTTCGATCGACTGGCGACAACACCCGATCAAGGTCCGTTGCAATGATCTCGCTGTCGATGGCATCCGACTTCAAATCAGCGACGACATTGACGCTCCCATTCGCGAGCGATACGTCCGGACCGTGTGCCTCAATCTGACTTTCGACTGCCACCTCTAATACCGACACCGACTGGAGGATCGAAGCTTGGTCATGGTCATGGTCCTGGCATCCCTCGGCATCTTCTGCGGCGATAGCACATACTGGCTCCATCAAGTCTCCACTGCCTTCAACGTCAAACTTGAGGGTGGCCTCGCTCTCTACTTCTTCAATTAACAGCGCGACGACACAGTCGATGGTCTCCTTGACGACGACTCCTCCAACGTCCGAGGAGGAGGTTTCTGCGTCGTCCACGATCACTTCTTCAGTTGCACTGGCTCGGATGGAAAGCAGATCAGCTGAGACGTTCGCTATTGCGTCGTGCTCAACGCTGGCAATGAGGGTCTTCGACACGTCTCGGACAAGAACAGCTTGATCAAATGTCGGCTGGTGGTCGTTTCGCGGCGCGTTGCAATCGCATTCTGGATCATTTACACGCCCAGAGTGCTGAGCAAAGTACTCATCGATATCCGCGGCCATTGAGTTTTCGTCGGCTGCCGCGATGAACGAGTCTGATGCATCGCATCTAATAACGAGAAGACGATCCTCGTCCGCCGCGACGATGCTGTCGATTATCTCTGATAGCGCCGTCAACGCGATTTCTTCGTCATCGACACATCCACTACCCGCAGCTTCTTGTGAAGATCCTGAACTTTCTGGTCTCGTCTCGATAACATCAGCCGACGCAGCTTCTGCTTCCGTGTCAACGCACTCATTGCTCAAATCTCTGGATAAAACAGGGAAATTGCTGTTGGCAGATGATGGTGACTTGGTCTCATCTGCAATGGCGACAGAAGAACCATCTCCGCTACGCCTCCGCTCTCCCTCGTCTTGAAGCGATGCGGGATTACCATCTCGCGATGTGTCTGTGTCTGGCACAGCAAGCTCTTCATGATCGCTCCTGCAATCTTCTGCATCGTCGTGATCACCAACGGTGTCTTCGTCGTTGTGAGCTTCGATAGAATACTCGGTGACCTTGGATTCGTCAGCTTCGATGTCGGGAATAGCAGCAGCTTCGTACGTACGTTCAGTGGTGTCTATCTCGCCTTCGTCGACTCCTCCATCTTCTGCGCTAACTTCGTCACATTTGCCATTCGCGCGATCTTCTGTCATGCACGAAACCGGTGATTCGCCTTCGCCGATGACCTCGTCCGCAACTTCTTGACAGTGACCTTCGACCACGCAGTTCGCGTCAGCTGACTGGTTTTCTTCGCACAGAATCTTAGGCTGTGTGACCTCATCACCCGGGTCACAAAGGCTGCCGAAGGCTGAGTTCTGATTGGCAGCGATGTCGTCGGATGAAAGAACGAGGTCGGACGCCGGATCGATTCGTTCATCAGCTGCACAATCGTCTGGCGAGACATCGCTGGCGTCAAGTTCCTCAGTAGAAGCTGCCTTGTCACCGTTCTGTGCTGACTGCTCCGTCGCCATAGGTTCCATGTTGGACTCAACGCTGTGCCCACTGTGGTAGGCGTGATCTGGCAAAACCTCAATCGGTTCATCGACTTGCTCCACTTCTTCATTCGGAAACTTCGTTGCCTTCATCGTATCGATCTCCTCAGAGCTTTCTGTTTCTTTCGCATTATCAGTGAGCTCGGCTTGTCGAGCACCAGCTCTGTCATCGGATGGAATCGGATCACTGCATTTCTCGTTTGCTGTTTTCGGCGATCTCTCGTACATCTCCTCCTGCGACCGTGATGGCGCAGCTTCGTTTCCATCCCCGCAATCATCACCATTCACATCGCTCGAAATGGCAGTATCACTGCTATCGCTGGTCGCTGCATTCGAAGTACCCCTTTGCTCGGACGGTCCATCGACAGGAACATCTTTCGTTTGCTCACACTGGATCACAAAGTCATTCTCAGTGACCTTGTGCTCCGCTTTCCGTGATGCGCCTTCAAACTTGGTCGCTGCGCCATCCTCGGCATCACCACCTTGTACATTTGTAGCCCTCTCGTTCGCTGCTGCTGTCAACTCTTTCATCTGACTGTCTGTCGTGCTGAAATTCTCCTTGTCTTGCACTGTCGGCGACGGAGAATCATCGTTCTTTTTCAGTCGTTCTCGGGAGTTTTGACGTGATGGAGAGAGCACCGCATGTGCACGTGGTGAAGGAGCAACCGGTCGAAATGGCTGATCGGGCATCTTTGGTCTTGCAGGTGGCGGCGATGGGTCAACACGATGAGAAGGTGACTGACTCAGACTTCTTGCACTAGCCGAAGAGTAGCCAGGACGAGACGGGGAAGTCAGTCTTCCGGGGCTCAAAGACATCGCAGACGCAGGACCTGCGCTCGAAAACGAGCTCAGCGACAGTGGGCCCAATTCAGCATTCAAAGCAGAGTTTGCCCAAGCTTGACTGCCTGCCACTTGCTGGTTTGCTAACGTATCGAGTGCTGCGACCTCACGCTCCTGAATTAGCCGGGAAATGGTTGCCTCGGAGACCAGGATGATGTTCTCTTGTCGCTTCTGGAAATCGTGCGAATGCTCGAGAAGAGCCTCCAGCTCTTTGATACGCACATGGGCCTCGATCAACTCCGCCTCGGTCGTACCGGCGTGATCCTTGCTGCCCAAGATGGTTGCCTTGCGAAGGCTGAGCTCAAGTGGAGAGAGTGAACGGTCCTTCTGCATCAAGCGAACCGAAACCTCCAGATCCTTCACTTTGTCGCGCAGTTTCTGCTTTTCGTCTTGATGCCGCGCGATCTTCAACTCGTATTCTGCGCGTAGATGATTCAGAGCCTGATCACGCTGTGCCTTCAATGCACTTGCTTCGCCCTCCTTCCATTCGCGAAATTTTCCTCGCGCTTCCATGATACATTCCGTGAGTTTGTCCCTCTCATCGCGGGCTTGCTTCACGAAATCTTCAAAGCGTTTCGTTTGGATGGTGAGATTGCTCTTCGTCTCGACAAGATACACACGCAACGCTTGATTGTCGTCTTCTGTGTCCCTAAGAGATTGAGCCATATGATCGAGTTGGGCTGTCGTGTCCCGCTTGTTCGTCTCCAAACGCCGCATCAGGTCCACTTGCCGCATCTTCTCTTCGACGACTTGCTCTCGCAGATCCTTCATTTCGCTTTGCCAGTGCAGCTTTTCTTTGAGCAGTGCACGGAGCTTCTCTTCTCGATTCGCGATACGCCGTTCTGCCATCTTCATCTGACGGTGGTTCTGCTCGATCACAGTTGACGCTTCTTCAGCCTGGCGTTCGATCTCACGTGCCCGGATACGCAGCTCAGCATTTTTGCCCAGCACACTACACAACTCCAGCTGGTCCTTCGGCAGGATGGCAGTCGGCTGCGGCGGCGAAGTCGAGCGTGGCTGATGGGGTCGAAATTTCCGGTTCACAGTCGCAGCATTTTTGTCGTGCGCGCTTTGTAGAGGCACCTGAGCGTCCATGACCCCGAAATTCTCGCTTTCTTCGACAGTGTGAGCGCCGTACCGCTGCATAGCTTCAAGTGACGCTCGCTCTCGCTGCTCAAGATGATGTTCGATGTTGTAAGCTAGCACTTCTTGCTCCCGGTCGAGCTCCGTGTTGAGCTGCTGGATCCGAGTGTACATGTTGTCCATATAGGCGAGCTGCCCGGCCTCGTCTTGGTCACCGTCCCCAGTCGAAGAAGACGCAGCAGCAGGCGCTCCGTCGTTCCAGAAGCTGATGCTACCGACGCTGCTCGGGCTGGGGCTGTCCTGAAACTCGCCTCCGTTGTCGAGAATGCGGGCGTTTCGACCAGGCGGCCGAGCCGCTGGAGGAGCTGGTGCCGTATCGCTCGTATGTCGTGGCGTCGTCCATCCTGTGCGCTTACCGCCAATTGTACTGGGGCTGTTGGTTCGACCAGACGAAGATGAGGCACCGGAGCCGCTTGGAGGATTGATCATCGGCAAAACGACTCCATTCAACGCGGCGGAGGAGCGCGAGGCGCCGCCATCAGGCCGAACAGGAGTCACAGTAGGTACGCGCGCAGTCTTGACGGCCGTAGGATATGCACGACCTGGCGTCGGCGATAGCACAGGCTTCCGCGGTTCCATGACTACTCAGTTCTTCACGGGCTCTCAATTGACGCCGATAGCCACGTAGCAGATACCACTCATTCACGCCACACCGCTGTCTTCTTCCTCAACACACAACGGTTGAACGACTGCATCCAACGCGATTGCAGAGCTTGGGCTGACTGGTGCGGTCGCGTTTCAGGTCCTGGGTCTATTCTCGTCGACTGTCGGTGGCGTTGATACGGCTTGCGAGGGGCGTTACAACGCCGTCTCAGCCCTCCACACAAAGATTTTCTCCATCGGTTCACTCGTCCCGAAACTAAACACCACGAAGCGCTCGATAGATAGCCCATGCGTGCCGCCAATCGAGCTCATCGCCTCGAACATCCATCGTGCGAATCGGACTTTCACGCAGGCTCCCAGCGTAGAGATAGTGACATACCCTCCATTTTGTGACGTATAAACGCCCTTGTGTGACATATAAAGCTTGCAAAATGAATTGCACCTTCAATTCATCCTCGTGACCATCACTCTCGTTGCTCCATTTTGGCGCGGGTTTTCTCGTCCCAGTCGCGACAGGAAAGAAACCCACCACAGAAGGCAACTGGAAGCAGTGAGGAAACTCAGCGGTACGTGGGGAGGAAGGAAACCATGTCGAGTATTGAGAAGCTGTCGATCCGCGGCATCCGCAGCTTCAGTCCGAACCGCGAAGAGACCGTCGAGTTCTACCACCCGCTGACGGTGATTCTGGGCGACAACGGCTCCGGCAAGACATCGATCATTGAGTGTCTGAAGATCGCATGCACAGGCTCGTTGCCCCCCGGAGCACGAAGCGGCCAGAGCTTCATCCACGATCCGCGTATTGCTGGAACGAATGAAGTCAAGGCGAGTGTGCGGCTCCGCTTCCGCAACCGTGCGGGAAAGCCCATGGTCGTGCAACGCACGTTCCAGTTGATTCAGCAGAAGACCAAGACACAGTACAAGGCTCTGGACGGCGCGATCCGAGTTGTGAACGACCTGGGAGAGAGAGTGAGTATGAGCCACAAGTGCGCGGAGCTCGACCGCCACATCCCTGAGATGCTCGGCGTGTCCAAGGCGATTCTCGAGAGCGTCATTTTCTGTCACCAGGAAGAGTCGAACTGGCCACTAGCGGAAGGCATGGTGTTGAAGAAGCGGTTCGACGAGATCTTCGAGTCTGCACGCTACACGAAGGCTCTGGACGCGATCAACAAACTCAAGAAAGCGCGCGCCACCGACGCCAAGGACTTCAAGCGCGATCTCGACGTACTGAACGTGAAGCTCAAGGCCGCGGAAGAGATCCGAGCGAAGATTGAGGCGACTGAAGAAAAGATCCAGTACATCAAGGAAGACGCCGTCGATCTGGATGGAAAGGTGCGCAACGCAGAGGAGACGCTGGACGACATGAAGGTCCTTTTCGCAGAGATCACAGCAGAGCACACGGCGCTGCAGCGACTCCACAACGATGCTTCGCAGAAAGAAGGCATGATCCAGCATACGCTTGAGAACATCGACCAGCTGATGAGTGACACCGACGAAGAACTGGAAGCGCTCTTGAACAATTATGACTCGATCATCGAGAATCACCAGCGGTCCTTCCAGAATCTGCTTGATCAGGCATCCCAGTTGGAGAAGGAGAAGAGTGAAGCACAGAAGAGACACACGGATCTCTGCACTAAGAAGGGTAGTGTCCAAGCGAGAATCGACGATCAACAGCAGAACGTCACGGACCTGCTGGATATGGCTACTGGTATCGGAAGAAAGTACCAGTTCCACACGCAGCCATTGTCGTCGCAGGATGACGCGATCAAATCGTTTCAATCCAAGTTCCTGCATTATGTCAACGAGAAGCGGAGCCAACTTGAACACGTGGAGAACGAAAACAAGCAGCGAGTGGCCGCTCTGAACACTGAGCTCGCAGATGCGAAGTCCAAGCTTCATCATGCCAAGGAGCAACTGAAGGAGAAGCAGAACGAGCGAGGTGCTCTGAATATCGAGAAAAGAGCCAACGCAAAACGTCTGAAGGATCTAACGGCGAAGGCAGTGCCTTCAGCTCGAGATGTTGCTGAAGCAGAGAAGATGATCGAAGAAGCGACGAAGGCTTTGGGCTCGTTCAAGGAACAGAACAACCACTTCGCTTTGAAGGATGAGATTGGCGTCATCAACAAGCAGCTCAACGATGCCAACTACGACGTGGGGCAACTGGACGAGAAAATAAAGTTGCTGCGAACGTACGAGTCGAAGCGCTTCGCCATCGACGCCATGCGAAAGGAAGTCGTCGAGAAGGAAACTGCTTTTCGAGAAAAACTCTCCGACACTGTCTCTAGTCACAGGGCAGTATGGGGTGGCGAAGAGCCAATTGACGAAGCCTCTTTGGTCGCGACCATCCACACGTTGAAGGATCTTGGATCGGACCGGAAAAAATCGCTTGGCGAACTGAAGCAAGAAGTCTCGAGTGCCGAACAGAAGCTTCATGAAAACATCGCGTCGACCAAGCTGACCGAGAGTGCGACCACTTCGCTTCACCGTGAAAAGCGAGAGCTTGAGCTCGGCCCGATCGGACAGCTGAAACGGTTGGTGGAGGAGATCACGCCTGGTGCAGACCTACACAGTGCTGAAGAAGTTCTTCAAAAGGCAGAGAAAACGTATCTGTCCGCCAAAGACAAGACCATGCGATGCAAGAACACGATCACATTCCTTGCGGTCTTCAAGAAGAAAGGAATGGAGGAAAAGTGCTGCCCCCTCTGTACTCGTGGCATGAATCCAGCAGAAGAGGAGCTGTTCATGAAAACGATCGATGAGAAAACGGACGACAGAAAGGTCAAGGACAAGATCAAGAAAGCGGAAACGGCGGAAGAGTCGGCTCTGAAGAAATGGAAAGAGGTCGAAGCGACAATGCCCAGCTGGAGAAAGTGGAAGAGCATGGAAGATCAAATCACCTTGAAGAGCAACGAGCTCAACTCACTTTTCGCGGCCAAGCGCAGTCTTCAGGCTGATGTGAAGGATAAGAAGACTCGCCTCGAGTCTGCTGAGCTTCAGATCCGAGAGAACGAAGATGCCGTCCGTGCGTTTCAGGCACTGGTAGGCCTTGCTGAAGAAGTTCGCCGAATTCGAACGAAGATCTCGAACGACGAGGGTGCCCTCCGGAAGAACGAGGTCGAAGTGCTCGGTGCGAACGCTCCTTCACTTTCTGAACTCCAATCCCTTCGCGACGAAAACAATGCAAAGGTTCAAGAACTGAACCGGCTCCTCCAGCGCAAACAGAACGAACTGCAGCGTATCCAAGACTTGCAGACTCAGTTGCAAAATGATCTGCACAAGCGAAAGGAAGAGAAGACCGAACTGGACAAGCAGCGTAAGGAGTACGATGGAGCGAGTGAGGAGCAAGCGCGACTGCGAGATCGGGAGAAGACTCTTCTCGAACACATTTCTACCCTTACAGATGCCGAACCTCAGCTTGAGCAAGACGTTCGATCGAAGGCTACAGAACTGCGCTCGCTCGAGGATGAGGTGGCAGCCATTGTCCGCCAAGCGCAGTCTGAGGAACAGAACTGCTCACGGGACCTCATTCGCTTTCAAGAAAAGATGCGAAAAGTTGAAGAGCAAGCGGGCTTGAGGTTGGACAAGGAGCTGAAGCGACTTGCGCAGGAAATTGCTCAGACGTCGCAGGAGAAAGTGACTGCAGACCAGGCGCTTGGAGAGTTGAACCCGCAGATTGATAGCGCGCGCGTGAGTCTGACGAACCAAGAGACATTCAAGCGTCAGATTCGAGACAACGTGGACTATCGTAGGTTCAAGAAAGACCTCGAAGAGATTCGTGCACAGATCGTCAACGCGCAACAGAAGGTCAGCACGTTGCCATCTCTCGATGATGTCTCAAGACGCGTTCTCGCTGCGGAGGAGGCATTGGAATCTGCGCGTGATGAACGGTCCACTCTCAGCGGACGTCAGAGCAGTTTGGAGGATCAGATCAGGGACGAGAAGATCAAGTTGCGAAGCTCAGAGTACCGCGGAGTCGAGGAGAAACACCGCCAGAAACTCATCCAGCACGAGACGACTTTGATGGCCGTGTCCGATCTTGACAAATACTACAAAGCTCTGGACAAGTCTCTTCTCCAGTACCACCAGAAGAAAGTCGAAGAAATCAACACCATCATCAAGTCGCTGTGGCAGATCACGTACAAGGGCCAAGACATTGATACGATTGAGTTGCTCAGCGGCCAAGATCTCGACACGGGCGGTACGAAGGCAGCTCGGTCGTACGACTACCGAGTCGTGATGAAGAAGGGTGGAGCCCTCATTGATATGCGTGGACGCTGCAGTGCCGGACAAAAAGTGCTCGCAGCACTTGTCATCCGCCTTGCGCTTGCGGAGACGTTCTGCTTGAATTGTGGCATCCTCACGCTTGACGAGCCAACAACGAACCTCGATACGGAGAACAAGTTCGGCCTCGCTCAAGCGATCACCGAGTACGTTGAGCGACCAACCAATCTTTATGTATCCGGTGTCGTTGACTGACTGTTGTGGGTTTTTTTTGGCAGCATCTTGAATGCACGCTCCGCGCAGCAGAACTTTCAGCTCGTGTGCATCACGCACGACGAAGAATTCGTGCAAATGCTGAGCGAAGCCCAAGGGATGGACGGCTCGCGTCCAGAGTACTACTGGCGTGTTTCCCGCGAAGACATGTAAGTGCCTCACTCAATGGCCGCCCTATCCGATGACGCAAGGGCTGACTATGTTGTATCCACAGTGGTAACAACCGTTTCTGCAGCAAGATCGAACGGCGCGAGTGGCGTGACGGCATCTAAAGTTGCCTGCCAGTGCATTTTCGGTGGCATTTCGTCGTATTGGATGCGTGGAGCAATCAAGTCTATTTTGTGGTACAGCATGGTTCTGCCGATGTATTAGTGCTTGCCCTTGAGCATCAACTGCACGTTCAGGTTGCTACTCTGCTTCATCAGCTCACGAACCGCCATCGTCGCGTACGAAGATGGTCCTGCGAAACACAAGCAAGCAAGGTTAGTACGAGTCAACACAATAATACGATCCACAGTCATCAACTCACCCAATTGGAATTCGAGGCACAGCGCACGTATCTTCGCGTTTGGAATCGACGGCTGGACAGGCTTGTTAACGAGGCGATCGACGTCGGTCTCCAGCAGCTCGACGGTCGGGTCATCGTAGCGCTTGATCTCGTGCGTGACGTCGAGGGGCTTACGCAGAAGGTGACGGTACGAGCCCGGCAAGTGGTATTCCGAGTTCGTGGCACGCGTGAGCGAGAAGAAGTCAACGCCGTCTTCTTGCAGGATCTCCTCGTATCGCGACTTCAACTCGTTTTCTGGAAGCGTGATGTCGTAACCAGGCAGTGGCAGCACGACATCGAAGATCGAGTACTGGCGGATGTTTTCCTCCGTCACCACCACGACCTGTGGCTTCTTTGCGTGGGCACCAACCTTGCGCTTCTTAGGCATCGGCGGATCCTCAATGTCGTCTTCGTTCTCGATCACGTCGACAACGTCCTCGGCCTCGACCACGGCTTCCTCCACAGCAACTTCCAACGGCATGACAAGGTCTCCAACCACGGGCTTGTCCGACGCAAATCGGTCCAGGCGCTCACTGGCAATCACGTTCCACACGTAGCTCTGGTACGCGTGGGTGTACATCTACGGAAACAACTCCATCAGTATGGAAGGCAAACAAGGGCATATCGAATCCAGAAGTCGAGACGTACCATGCGAAGGTGGCGAGGGATGAACGCGAACGCCTGCGCGTGCGAGTCGAGTCCGTGAGCCTGAAAGCCTCGAAGAATCGAGTGCTCGGCAATGAAGTAAGGCGGGAACGACCGGATCGCAACGTCAATATCTTGGTTGTCCTGGAAGTGCTGGCGCGCCTCCGTGATCTTCGTAGCATCACCCTCCTGCGGCTGCATCACCAGATCCACCGCGTGCTTGTAATCGCGGCGAAGAATGGCGCGGCCGACCTCGTGAGTCGCGACGGATCGTGTGCCGAAACGCTGCAGTCCGAAGTAGTTGATGTACCCACGCTCGGCCCAACTGCGCACAGCCTTGTGGATGTCGTCGTCCGAAATGGTCGCGTCGTCTGGAAGACTGCGGATCGCCATCGAGAAGCGATTTCCACGCAGCGAGCCCAAGTTCAAGCGGTCGCTGACGTACGTGGCGTTGCCCACGATGAAGTTGAAGTCTTGGAGCTGCTTGCGCGCACGGTTCAGCGACTCGAGCTTCTCTTCGTTTCCACGGTACACGGTGATCAACTGCGACGTGATGCCACGCTTGTCCTTGGTGCCGGCGTACGTGAAGGCCGACTGGTTCACACCCATGGCGCGCGCCAACTGGGACACGACTGCCAGCGTCTCCATGTTCTTCTTGTACAACACAAACTGCAAGTAGTCGGGACGATCCGACGGCCACGAGCGGTTCATTCGGTGGTCGATGTCCTTGCGCTTCTTGCCGTCCACGACCATGCGTCGCACGCGGATGACACCGTCACCAGCGTCGTTCTGGACAGTGTCCGACACGACGAGGCTCGCGCCAAGCTCCCGCAGGCCCTTGTGGATTCGCATACGCTGGTCCTTCTCCGCGACGACCGGGAAGAAGAACTCTTCCTCCTGATCACCCTCAGTCGCCGCTGAGCCACCAGAAGCCTGGTTGTTGATACGAACTTCCACGATACGACCTAGGAACAGCGAGAGCTTCTCCGCGGTCTCGGCGTCACACACCTCCTCCGTGATCTTCTTGAGCTCGACAATGTTCACGCGGTCGATCGATGCCGCCGCGTCACGCTTGTTCTGATTGAACAGACCGAGAAGACGACCGGCAAGCTTGCCCACCATGCCACGCACGCGGTTGTTCACTGGGAACTCTCCCCTCACGATCTCGGTCGGAGGCTCCACCGGCTGCGAGGCGTCTTCGAGGAAGCTCATGACGCGCTTCTTCACGATCTCACTGATCTTGAGCTCCTTCTTCGCGGCCTTGTCGGCGAACTGCTTGACATGCGTGAGCCGCACGACGTGGCCATCCAGCGCCACTTCACGCACGATGAAGTCCGAGAAGCGCTCTTTAATCGTGCCGTGGAAGCCTGGCACTTCAGGCGTCAGGAAACGCAAGATACCGACGACCTTCTCGTCCACACTCTTGGCGACGCCGTCACTGTAGCCAGGACCACGGAAGTTGGCGAGCGTATTCGGACGCGCGCCGCCATCGCGACTGTCACCGCGGCCACGACCACCGCCACGTCCTCGACCTCCACGGCCACCGCCTCGTCCGCCGCCGCCGCCGCGGCCTCCAGAGAAATGCCCTCTTCCCATGATCGCACTGCTTTGCTTGGACCACAAGTACGAGTGCTCACGAATCGATCCGAGTCGCCACAGGAGCGCTATTGTTGCAGGTGAAGCGTACGCGTAGAGCTGCTCGGTCAGGCGAGGGTGGCTTCAATACGTCGATACGGTCTGTGCGCATCCATTCCATTGAGGAGCGCACCAATCACATTAGTGCCATTGCTTCTCCCTCATTCCAATGACTTTCTGGTAAACGGATATAATCCGGGTTCTCAGATTTATTGGGTACGTTTTCCCTCATTTGGATATTCTGTGTCCCGTGTGGAAAGGACTTCCATCCAACCCACCATCACTCTCATTTTGACTCGCCCTGGAAGCGGGCGGTCTCGAGAGCACTCGATCCGACTCGAAGAGCTGGCGATGGAGGCTCGTGGCGGAGGCGGCGGTGGCGGTGGACGCTCGTACGGTGGCCATGGACACGGCCGACACGGAGGCAATGGAGGCGGCGGTGGTTACGGCGGAAACAGGCGCTTCCATCGCGGAGGAGGCAGCGCAGGAGGCGGCGGAGGAGGCCGAGGGTTCCACGGCCACCACGGCCACGGCCACCATGGAAGCAGCAGCCACGGAAGCCACGGCGGCGGCGGTGGAGGAGGAGGTCGTGGCTCGTTCTGGTTTAAGGGCGAAGGCTACAATGACTTTGAGGCCGTGAGCATTGAGGAGGAGGTCGTGGGCATCCACGGGTTCCTCACGCCCGAGCAGCCGGGCTTCCCAGGACTCGTCAAGCAGCGCTACTCGGACTTTGTCGTGCACGAGCTGGCGGCGTCCAATGGCCAGCCAGTGGCACTCACGGCGCTCATCACCAAGAAGCGCACGATCCAGGCCAGCGTCACGGAGCTGGTCGCGTCGTTTGCGTATGGACCGACCGAGTCGGAGACCTCGCGAGACCCCGCCCACTTTGAGGGCGTCAAGCTCATCCGCCACGTCGCTCGCGAGATCTCGCAGCTCTCTACTGCTCGCGCCAAGGCCGCTCAGGAGGCACTCGAGGCCTACAACCAACGCAAGCTCGTGCAGCAGGTGACGACGGAGCTTGGGGCCAAGATGGGCGGCGAGTTTGCGTCGTTCTTTGAAAAGGTCAAGGCCCGCAAGCAGGCGATCGCCGAAGCGCGTGCCAGCGGCTCGCAGGTACCAGAAGAGACTGGAGAAGATGATGATCAGCTCCAGTTTTACGTCGGCGGACTGAACGAGAAGAGCGACCGCGTGTTCATCCACGAGACCATGCGACGCTTCGGCAAGAATCTCATCGTGGCCGACACGATCACGTCCACGGACCAGAGCCAAGTGATCCGCATCCGCCCGACGTCGTCGGGTGCCGCACGCAAGGGCGAGCGCGACCCACGCCGTGACTGGCCCGTTGATCGACGTACGTTGTTTGATTGATGGATTTTACTGATTGATTTCTGTGTGATCAAAAAGACTGACTGATGTGTGGATGCTGCAGCCGACTACACGCAGTTTGTGATCTACAAGCGCAACAAGGAGATCGTCGCGGTCGTGAACCAGATCGCTGCCGTGCTGAAGGTCAATCCGTCGCTTTTTTCGTGCGCCGACGTCAAGGACAAGCGCGGCATCACGTCGCAGCACTGCACGGTCTACCGCGTGCCGAAGGAGCGCTTCCACGCGTTCGTCCGCCAGTCCGGACGCAACTTGGACGAGCAGAACTACCTCGTGGGCAACCTCAAGTACGTCGCGAAGAAGCTCAGCGCCGGCGACTGCCAGGGAAACGCGTTTTCGATCGTGCTGCGAGGGATCCCAGACGCCAAGCAGCTCAGCGAGCCCGTGGTGGACGAGGCCGTGAAGCAGTGGCAGTCGCGAGGATTCATCAACTTCTTCGGCATCCAGCGATTCGGCAGCAGCGCGACGCCGCACCACATTCTGGGGCGCGCGATGCTGCGAAAGGACTTCAAAATGGCGGTGCTGCTGCTGCTGCGGCCACAAGAAGGAGAAGCCAGCAAGGTGCGCCAGGCCCGCGAACACTTCCGCCAGCACAAGGACGTTGCAGCGGCGTTGCGCATGCTGCCGCCCTTTTTGATCCCTGAGCGTGCCGTGCTCGAAGGCTTGCTGCAGCACGGAATGGAGGCCAACGAGCTGGCGTTCAGAGGCATCCCAGTGCACCTGCGGCTCGCGTACGTGGAGGCGTACCAGTACTACGTGTGGAACCAAATGGCGAGCATGCGCATGGACCAGCACTCGCGCTCGAACGCGATCGTCGGCGACCTCGTGCTCGTGGACGAAGAGCCAACGGAGGAAGAGATCGCGTCTGATGCCCCTGTGACGAGACGGCGGCGCGTCTTCGCGCTGACCGCAGAGACAGTGGACAAGTACTCGATCGACGACGTCGTGCTGCCTCTTCCAGGATTCCAGGTCATGTATCCAGCGAACGAAATCGGTGCTGCGTACCAGAAGCTACTAGCGATGGATGGCGTTGACTTGGCGTCGTGGGAGTCAGCGACGCAGAGCGCGAACCACCACCCGTACGACCTCAAGGGCAGCTACCGCTACGTGATCAAGCGGCCCGGGCATGTCAGCTTCTCCGTCCAGAACTACGCTGATGCGACTCAGCCGCTGCTGTTGAACGACGTCGACGTGCTGCAGGGACGCACGAAGCCGCTGGAGCAACGACCATTGACGCAGACTGGCGAAAAGAAAACCACGAGCTTTGCTGGTGGCGTCTCGAGTGAGAACGCGGCTGAAATCTCTGTGTCTACGGCGACGAATGGCGCCGAGCAAGAGCGGAAGCAGACGCCCGGTCGCGCGCTGATCCTCAACTTCCGCTTGGAGTACGGCTCGGACGCGACCATCGCCGTGCGTGAGCTGCTCAAGCAGAGCAGTAGTATGCACGTGCAGATGCAGCTCAGCGAGCAGAAGGACGGAGTCGCTGAAAAGTCGAACGCCGGTAAGAACACTGCGACGGCGGGTGGAGCGAAGGCTGGTGCCAAGGCCGCGACGGATGCTACTGGTAAGAAGCGGCCCAGCACCACGGTGCTCAACGGCAGCAAACCGAAGGAAGTCAAGGTCGTGGCGGCGAAGAAGACACAGGTCGCCATCGGCCGACCCGGGTTCAGCCTCGGCAAGTACTAGAAGCAGGAACAAACACAGAGCAGCAGCGTGCAAGCTGCAATAGAAAAAAAAATATCACGACGGTCTCAACATGCATCGACGCAGTGTGTGTGAACTAGTTTTCTGTGGTTACCGTGATCGCCGTTCTGACAAGGCGAGAGATGCTGGTAGACAGCAGCAGCTCCGCTGCGACCAGCACGGCGACGGCAGTGCACAAGAATGTCAGCCAATCCTGATTCTGGTAAACAAACCGATCATCAATCAGTCAAATGTGACTACTACAAGGAGTAGGATGTGAGGGGCGACACGTACGATGACGCAGACCTTCGTCTCGGAGTCCATGTGCTGGAAGTAGTAGCTGGAGCAATCCGGGTCTACAATCATCTCACTCAGTCAGAAGTTCATCCACTCGAAATCCACCAGCACAACCCCGTGACGCACCCATGCACGTGTTGAGACGGACGCTGAACTGCTGCTGGCCAATACACTCGGGCGACTTGACGCACGTTGGCAGGAAGGACGTGGACGCCGTCACAGCTCGACTAGGGTGGATAAACGCTACTTGCTTGGTGTCTCCATCAACGAGAAGCTCGCCCATGGCCTGCAGAACCATAAATCCAAACACGATCGGCGCCTGCAGCATGTTGAACACTGGCAGCATCATCGTGCCGTGGAGCCGCATGCGTTGAGCGGCCGTGTCCGTGTCGATGGGGGAGAACACGCTCGCTCCGTTGTGGACGATCGACGTCGAGCGTTGAAGACATAGCCACTTTTTGGTGCTTGTGCTGTTAAAATTCGGGACTGAAGACATGTCGACCTGAAGCTGATTGAGGTCGAGAGTGTGGCGTGGGCCGTCGTGCGTGAGCGCAAAATGCAGTGACGGTAGCTGCGTGTCCGCTGCGACCTCTGTGACTTTCAGATCTTCGTTGTATGTCAAACCAATCCACCCAGCGAGCTATGAAGACAAAGAACGAGGGGTTACTATTTCAGACAAGCCGAACGTCATACATATAAAACCTAGTGACGCACCGAGTTGTAGTATTGCTGTGGAAGCACAAGACACGGCGCGTTGAAGTCGATCAAAGCGTCCCAGTTGCTGGTAAAGTCGCCCATCATGTCCACAGTGCGGACGCCCGACTCGTCCGTGGCTTCCGATGGACGCGCGCACTGGAACTGGACGTGGTGGACTGGGAAGACGAGCCCTTGGTTGTTGGTGAGCGTGAGATCGTCGGCCTGGTCGACCGACGCACAGGGTTCGCTCCAGTCCCAGTCAGTTTGGTCGTCAGTATGAGCATCAGAGGACGTGTTGACGGCGTTGATGGATATAGCGCCGACGGATGTGCCGTCATCGCCTGCTTCGTCACTTGCAGCGTCGTTGAACGCCAGTTTGTACTGCTTCACGGAGCCGAAAAGCTTCCAGAATGGAGAGCTCGCGACGCGGAAGGCGTATCCAACGCCGATGAAGCCGTCGGCATCTGCCTGGCTGTTACGCACGAAATATACAGACATCTTTGATTAGAGCCAGCGGGTGCCATCACCGTGGAAAAGTGAGTCGGACGTACTGGAGAAAGTACGCGAGAGCTGCCGGGCTCAGCGACTGCTGCGAGATGTAGAACACGCCGACCGACGCCTGGGGCTCCGTCTCCTGCCACGGAAGCTTGATATGGACTGTGCCTGACTGCTGGACCATGCCGCTGAGTTGGTAGCGCAGCAGCTTGCGCGCGTAGTCTGTTGGCGTTCACACAGTTAGCAGAATCGGACACAGTAACAGGGAAGCTGGTGGTTCACGAACCGTAGTCGATGCGGCTCGCGGATGCCGCCAACGTTTCCGTGCGGTCTTGACAGAAGATGATGCCGTCGATATCTATAAAATATAATGCATTGAGTACAGTGAGCTGAGCGCCGCGTTCAGACTGAGCGTCTGGGCTGAGGGCGTCGAGACCTGTGGTGAGAATGAGCTTCAGGCGCTGGCCTTGGACGGCGACGTGGAGGACGGGATTGCTGTGCTGGCTCTTGATCAGCGACGTGGAGCTCCCAGCCATCACTGTGCAACATCTACACGTCCATACCACCGCCGGAAGCGCCCATAGAGACGCCACCGTGGCCATGTTGTTGGCTCCGTTTCGACACCTTGTGCTCATCTTGAAGCTGTTTTATGACAAAATACGAACTTAGCACTAAGTTCGCATCGGATCCCAACTTCGACGAGCTCCTCGAAACGTTGCGGCGCTTGGTGGCGACGACAACGGAACTGGACGCGGCCGACATGTCGAAGGAGACGGACAGCGACAGCGAGCCGCAGCAGCTCCAGTACAAGGTGAGTGAGTTGGCCACGGATTCTCAAACGTTTGCTGTGTATTGAGTGGTGTTTCGTGTGCGTAGGTGATCATCCTGGGCGATGGCGCCGTGGGCAAGACGTCGATCGCCATGCGCCACACAGAAGACAACTTCTCCAACATGTACAAGCAGACCATTGGCCTCGATTTCTTCCTCAAGCGGCTCGTGCTGCCTGGTACGTCTGTATCAGCCACTAATATCATCCCTTTAAAGACTGACTGACTTCGGGAAACTGGCGACGCAGGCGACGCGCAGGTGACGTTGCAGATTTGGGACATTGGCGGCCAGAGCATCGGCGGCAAGATGCTCAAGAACTACATCTTCGGTGCTCAGGTGAGACGCCTTTCTGTCAGCCTTCCTGTCTATTCGACTGGCGGTGTCATGATGATGGCGGTGATGTGCTGTAGGCCGTGCTGCTAGTGTACGACATCACCAACTACGAGAGCTTCCAGAACCTCGAGGACTGGTATCGGCTCGTGCGCCGCACGTTCGATGACGACAAGATGCCGTACATCGGCCTCGTGGGCAACAAGAGTGCGTACACACGAGTCCTCTGTCTCTAGTAGCTTCCTATCTAACGTCGTCTATGAGTGCAGCCGATCTGAACCATCTCCGCGCTGTGAAGGCCGCCAAGCACAAGCAATTCGCTGAAGAGAACGATCTCAAGAGCTACTTTGTGTCGGCCAAGACAGGCGACCAAGTGAACGCGACGTTCCGCCAGGTCGCGTCCGAGCTCGCGGGCATTCCAGTGACCAAGGCGGAGCTTGACGTGGAGACGCCCGTGCTCAAGGCGCAGATCGTGAACCACCCGCAGAACGATCCGGACGTCAAGGACCCCGACATCCGAGGCAAGAACCGGCAGTGTCTGTTGCAATAAGGTACCAATTGAACCTCAAAAATGAAGAGAAGAAACAACACCATGACTGAGTGACCTGTCAAAGCGTTACATTCATTGACAATGCTCCGCGCTGGCAGAATATTATGGTACGACTAGCGTCACGACCGCGTTCTTTCTTTGGTAGAAGAAACGAAGACGAGACCGCTTAGTAGTCGCTGCCACCGCCGAACATGTCCGTGGCGGCGCCCATGTCGGCCTCTTCCTCCTCGGCCTCGGCCTCCTCCTCAACGGCGGCGGCGGCGGCGCCACCAGCGGCAGCGGCCGCACCGGCAGCAGGAGCAGCACCGCCGAACTTGGCGAGCTTCTTGGAACCAGCGGCGATGATAGCGTTGATGTCCTTGCCCTCAAGCTCGGCCATGACCTTGCTGAGGCGGTCGGCATCGACCTCGACACCCACCGACGACAGGATCTTGGTCACATCGTCAGCCGATGGAGCGGCGTTGCCGCCGAGGGTAGCGAGGAGGTAGGCAGCAATGTAACGCATCTAGAAGTCAAACCACAGCGCGTGAGATCCCTGTTCCTGAAGTTGAGAAGCTGCCGCGACCGAGGGATCCATCCATCCATCCGTTAGTCTATTAGTCGCCATGGCATATCCGGGGGCAAACGACGGATATACATGTCGACGTATAGGCTGATGGACATGTCCACAGTACGCGGCAAGCATACAGCCACACGAGCGGACAGTGCACCTACCTTGAATCAGTTTAAGGCTTCTTTAGGACTTGCCGGATACAAGATGAGAGCACGATGGAGCTGCTGACTCTTGTTGCCGGTCATGGCGCCGGCCAGCAGAACCAACCAACCACCGTGCACTCTTTTTAACAGCACAATATCCCGATAAAAGAACAAAAGCATCGATTTCCACCAATCAAATCGTATCCCGGTAGTTGTTGCGTGAAGGTTGCTCGAACGAATGGCACTCTGTCCGCCAATGGTTTCACAGCGGAGCTCTTCGTTGAGCGGCCGGCAGGTAATCCCTTTGCGATCGCATTGTGCTTTTGCTGCCAAGAACCGCGCTACCGTAGTAAACGCTCCACTCCAGACACCATGGCTCCAGTTGTAAGTTGCTGAGCGCTTCGTTCCCGTCGCCTCGACCGCCTATCTCGGTGTTTCTGCAATGGCGTGACGGCGTCTTCATCATCGACTTGATCGACGCGCGTCGACCGGCTTCGCTCACGTGCGAATGGGAAGTTGCTAAGCTGCAGAGTTCCCCCTTCTCTGCTCGGGCACAAGTACAGACAACAGAGTTCCCTTCTCTGGCTTGCGGTCCATTCGCCTTTCGAGGTGGATGGCTGCTCGCGATAGGGCCTGCGATTCCTCAAGTCGCATGGACGGGTGTGGTGACGGTGTTTGCTTCCAACGCATGCACAGAGCCCTCTTCTCTGTTGTCGTGCCTCGAGCTTCGTGAAGGACGACTCTGCTTGGCTGTGCAGCTTCTCGTTCAAAACGGTTCGAATGCCTGGCGATGTCGTGGAGAGAGATGATAGGAGACTCCTGTGGATGGCATCGTTTGGATCCATGGGCTTTGACTTGCCTGTACTATGTGGATCCTCCGATTGCGCCCCACGCCTTGGAGAGCCTGAGGGCGTTTCGGTGGAGACTGGTTGTCTACCCATCGTCCGTTCTGTGGTTCTCACTCTTTGACTCTTGTTGTCTCTCAATCAGGTTCAGACCAAGGGCAAGAAGGTTGCCAAGAAGAACGTGCTCAAGTTCACCATTGACTGCACGATCCCAGTGGATGACCACGTGCTCGACCCTGCCTCGTTCGAGAAGTTCCTCCACGACCGCATCAAGGTCAACGGCAAGACCGGTGTGCTCGGCGATGCCGTCAAGATCACCCGTGACAAGACCAAGCTCTACGTCGCCGCCGCCGCTCCGTTCTCGAAGCGTTACCTCAAGTACTTGACCAAGAAGTACCTGAAGAAGCAGCAGCTCCGTGACTACCTCCACGTTATTGCCTCGGACAAGCAGACCTACGAACTTCGTTACTTCAACATCCACGATGCTGGAAACGATGCCGACGACGATGAGGAATAAGTGCCTCCCAGCTAGCAGTTCTTTTCTAGCTGTAGCTTTGTTCTAAATCAACAGAGCGCGCCGTTCGCAATGTGGCAGCATATAATTTATTGGTCTTCTGTCCCCCATCTCTCGTTGTTTTAAGTGACGTCGCTCTTCACTGAAGCACCAACTTCTAATCTGAGACCTTCGGTGATCATCGCGTAAATGATCATGTCGCTTGTGGGAAGCGGCCTTTCGCCCAGTTGGCACTCACAATTTCGACACCTGAAACTGTGTGGAGTGTGTGATCCCCATGGCCGTGATGTTCTCTGGCATCAAAACCAGACGCATCCGCAGTCACCACCGAATGCTGTCACGCGTGTCATCGCCATGTCAACGACGTCACTGAAGATACTCCTCCTAACGTTAATGGCCGCTGTCACATTCCGACACCGGTGGATGGAAGACTGAGAAATCCATGTGGTGGTTCGAGTGAAGAGCTCTCGGGACTCGGTGTCGACAACAGACCAATGCGACTAGTACGCTGCTGGAGTCGGCTGATCGATGGCGATGAGGAGAGTACTGTAGTCAAAACAGCAAGGAAGACTTTGTTAGATGAGAAGCGTTTTTGACAAAAAATGAGTGTCTTCTTGTGAACAAAAACGATCTACGAAGTGGATGCCGCGCTTGCGGGCGCCATCCTGTACTGGTTCGCTAGTGGCCTCGCTTTCGCATTCCTGCCGTGCGAGCTTCTAGTGTCCAGTGTCTACTTCTCGGCAAAGAGGGACACAAAACGCTTAGCACTGGGCCTTGGTGGCGTCTGGGGCCGTGGTGGCGTCAGGGGTCGACGGGGCCGTGGTGGCGTCAGGAGTCGATGGCGCCGTGGTGGCATCAGGAGTCGACGGGGTCGACGGGGCCGTGGTGGTCGCAGGCGCGAGGAGACGCGTGCAGTCCGAGTCGAACGAGCCGACGAGCTGGCCAACGTTGAGCGTCACGCCGAGGATCGTGAGGTCGCAGTCCGATGGGTCCTGGGCCTTGATGGCCGTGATGAGGCTCTTACAGGCGTCCGACTTGCACATCTTGGTCTTCTGCTCGTCGTTTGGCAGGCCCGATGGCGGGATGAGGTTGAAGCCCGAGTCGGTGGTACACTGGCCGACGTTCGGGTTGGTGGCGATCGGCGTGAGCTTGAGCAGCTCCGAGCCTGGGCACTCGGCGGCGAGAGTGACAGCGGCAAACGCGGCAGCGATGAAGAGGGTCTTGCCGAACATGGTGGAAGGTAGTGGAGTTGGTGGTGGTGGTGGTCGGGCCTTGGTCGCAGAGGAGGAAATGCTGGAGTGAGTGAGAGCTCAACAGCAGCAGCAGCAGCAGCGAGGCCGGTTTCAAGGCTCTGTGCCCGTCGGAAGGGAGAGAGGGCAAGGCAGGGGAGGAGCCTCCTCAGAGACTGGCTCGGAAGCAGGCACGGCAGACGCGGAACGCATCCAATGAACGCCCCTCGAAAGATCAGCCCCGAGGTTGAAGGCGTCAGGACATAGCGTAGCACAAGGCCGAGTGCACAGCAGCCAGATCCCGCACTGTTTTGCTAGTGCTGACGCCCATTACTACCAGTTCTACACTGGGACATGTGCAGAGGTGCCATGGCATCAGCCAAACAATCACTGTTCCAGTATGATCCAATTGTGTTATCCGATCAGCGTCTCTGTTCGCGTGATGCCGCTCGTGGACTCAAGGATCTTTCGATGGGAAGAGCTCATTGGCTGTCGCCACATTACATGGGGATTCCAACGCAGACCAAGAGAGACCATCACGACGTCCATCGCATTGCCACACTGATATTATTTTGAACGGTTCGGCAAGAAAAAAAATGCCTTCTGCAATTTATCGGGTGCCGTAGCGACTGCTGCGTGGGTCGCGGCGTGGGTCTCCGCCAAGCTGTAATCCAACAAACACACAGCACAAACACAGAGCCGACCACCCGTGAGAAAAAGCCCTCGATGGTCATCAGGCCACAGTCGGAAAACTGGGCAGAAAGCAACAGAGAGAGAGAGAGGGAGTCGCACGCACCAGAGCGGCGTTGATGGCGTCGATCCACTTCTTGGATCCGTTGATGACATCGTTCAGGTGGTAAACGCGGTTCGGCTACAATATGCGAAGCAGACACCACCATACAGTAAGTACCAGGCCATCACGTCAGATACTGCGTCTG
Source organism: Pythium dissotocum (assembly GCA_023336355.1). Lineage (NCBI taxonomy): Eukaryota > Oomycota > Peronosporomycetes > Pythiales > Pythiaceae > Pythium > Pythium dissotocum. The sequence continues at coordinate 26,542 of JAADWY010000425.1, forward strand.
GTGATGAATACGGTAGAAAGAGAGAGCGTTGAATGAACGACGTACCGTGACGACATCGAACGCCGTGCCGCTTTTCGAAAGCACGTGGAGATTCGTGGACCACGGGATCTCGCCCTTTTGCTTCATGCGAATCGGGTCGATGTAGATCAGTCGCGGGCCCGAGGTGAGAAGGAGCTGCCGCTTCTTGGAGAACAGGCCCTTGCGCTTGCTGATGAGTCCTCCGAGTTTGATGTGCTCGTCGTCCAGCAAGAACCGGCCCCAAAGTGAACTGGTCCGTGACGGCAGCGGCGGCGGAGGAGCAGCGGCCTTTTGTCTAGCGACCTCCACGACGTTCACGGGGCTCACCGTGCGCACAACAGCAGGCTGAAAGGCAAGACCAGAGGAGATCTGGAGTTCCGTAGCGACGCCAGCAAACAGCCAGTCTTCCGTAGCACCGTCCTGACAACCAAATAACCACAGTCAATACGATGCCGTACCCACCACTACTACTGTAGCTCCTTGAGCGGCTCACATTGTCAGTTGCAGGAAGCTTGGAGACGTCAGGAATGTAAGGCGCAGGGATGTCGCCCAGCCTTTCCCAGTCGATGCCCTCGAAGAACGGGTGCGCCTTGAGTGCCTGGTACCCATTGCCTTCTTCATCCGTGCCAGCTCCTAGTCGGCCCTGAGGCTCTTGGATCAAAATGCGATCAATCAAATCGCGCGCCACGTCCGGAAAGCCGTCCGGATACTTGAAATCCTCCGCAGGGTGGTTCAGGATCTGCTGGAACGTCAAGTACTCGTTCTCCGCACGGAAAATCGGACGACCCACCAGCATCTGGAACACCATGCACGCCAACGCCCA
>JAADWY010000426.1:0-27348 GCA_023336355.1 Pythium dissotocum
ACGCGCCGTGTATCGTGTACGACCAGGACGCTGCGTTCTCCAAGCGCACGGGCTGCGACTACGTGCCACCTGTTCTGTACAAGCAAGCCACTGCACGGCTGCGAGTTTCAGTGCTTCCCGTTGGCCTGGGGCTGGGGTACATTTTTGTTTGGCATCGACATGACAGTTCCTGACGATGACACCGTCTGGACGAAACCACTTCGCGGACCCCGTGACCCGAGCGTCATCGACGGAAGAGCATGGTTAATGACATTCCAGGTCAACAACTTTGTCCACAGAATCGGCAGACTGAACTTCTCCACGGCCATCAGCGAGCTGTGAGTCTCAACATGGTCTCGCGTGTGAAAAAGTGCTTCCGCTAACGATGGTTTGGCGTATGCTTGTAGGAATCTTGGCTCACAGTATCCACACGCAGTTATCGATGTCGAAATTGATCCAGAACTTCTCGCGGGCGCACCTGCCATTGAGACGCTTCGTATCTTTGATCTGCCGTTGACCGGCGACCGCTTGGGTGAAATCCTCCAGTACGCGTCTCCTCGGCTCAATCTGTTGTTCTTCGCGCGAACGACGATCACAACATTCTCCTGGAACGCTTTCGCGTCAGCGCCAAGAATCGAGAAGGTCCTCATTATCGAGACCCCTCTCTCGTCCATCTCTGGGGCCAACTATACTCTGCCGGCGTTGACATCAGTGTAGGTGTGGGGATACCTGGTAGTTGGAACACACTGATACACTGACGAGGATATTGCACGCTGCTGTGACATTGTAGATCCTTCTCTAAATGCAAGCTCACGGGGTTCGACTTGCAAGCACCGAAACTTACTAATCTGTGAGCGATCTACGTAGTGACGGCTTTTTTTTATATGGGCTCTTCGGCATCGACTGACATTTACTCTGTTTACAACGCCTCGTATAGTGAGTTGAAGGACAACATGCTCGTGCGCATCCCGGAAAGCGTGTACACCTACTCGAAGCTGACATACTTGTACGTTGAAGTGCAAACTCTTGACGGCATCGTGGATCTGTACCAGTCTTGACAATTCATTATGTGTAGGGATCTAGCAGCGAATCCGATCATTGCCCCGCTTGTGCTCACAGCATCGCAGCTGCGGTTCCTGGAAGCCTTGCCCTTGTTGAGGATTGACCTCGTGAATCCTCCCGACAACGACATCGCGTCGCGGCTGAACGACACCTCCGGAGCAATCTATGGCAACTACTCGGACGGGTTGGACCTTCGTCGGTTTCTAATCGGCGCGGAGGAGACGATGCTGTTTGGGAATCCAACTTTACCCGTCCTTCTCGTGGACAGTGACGCGGCGGCGACGTACAACAACGTGTTAGAAGTCAGGTCCCGCATCCGCCGCGAGAACCAGCCACCTCCAGTGATTCAAGCACTTGTTTGTTGCGGAGAACCGCAGACTATGCCAGGAGACACCTGCGCGGGTCTTCCGCGCAATGCGCTCTTGAGTTACTGCGCGGACAATTGTCCAAGAAACGGAGCGTGTGTCGCCTACGACCAAGATTCTCGACTGAGCATGTCGTCGGGCTGCGACTACAACGTCACCAGCAGCTCATCTTTTTGCACGAGAGAAAAAGCGTCGGCAAGAACATGCGAGTTCCAATGCTTCCCCGCGTACGATCCACCGTCGCAATTCAAGTTCCTGATCGGGTTCAAGGTCAAGAAACTTGGCCAAAAAATCCCACGGCAGTCGGACGACGGCGATCTCTTGGGGTCGACAATGAAGGAAATCCCGTCTCTGTCGAATTGGTTCGTCAACAGAATCGGCGTATTGAACGTCACGTCCACGGTCACAGAAGTGTACGTTTCCTTTGCTTCTTCTGGAGGTTGTACGCCTTGTGTGTCATCATGATTTGCTCGTGTCGACTCCTGTAGTTGGATCGGAGGCGACACCAGTGAAACAGGCGCTGTACCTGGCGTCAGCGTGGATGCGAAACTCTTGTCCAAGTCCCCCTCGGTCACGTCGCTGTCGCTCGTGGACATGGATCTCAGCAAGAGCGACCTTGCTGCGATCCTCGACTCTGCTTCGCCTGCGCTGCGGGTGCTTGATTTCCGCAACACGATGCTCACACAAGTACCCGAGAGTATCTTCACGAATCTCCAGCAACTCGAGACGCTGTCACTCGCGCAAAACAGCATATTTTCTCTCGAGATCACAAAGACATCGCTGCCCAAGCTCACGACGCTGTACGGTATCTGATGTATTGGATCTGCTTTTCAACAACATTAGACTGACAATTTCCTGTAGAGATTTGAGCGAGAACGCGTTGATGACGGTCGACATCAAGGCACCGAATCTCCAGACTCTGTACGTGTTGTGCTTGCGCACTAGTGGCAGTCTCCACTCTCACTAACCCGATCCTTCCTCCCTGCTCTCCAGCGATCTCAGTGGGAACAGTCTCGTTCGCATTCCTCTCAGCGTCTTTTCGCTCCCTGGACTCAAAACTCTGTACGTGCTCCACGGTGGTCTCCAATATTGGATACCGGTACTCTGATCGAAGGTGGCTCATCTCGTGTTTTACTTGTATGGTCATAGCGATCTCGAGAACAACCTTCTCACGACCCTCGTTCTATCGCGGGCGCAGCTGGGGTTTCTGGAGTCTGTGGGCGATTTGCGGCTCTCACAACAGTTTACTTCGGCGACGCTACTGGCATTCCAGCTGGAGAGCGGAGACCTCGTCGACGGCTCCGCTGTCACACTCAAAGGCATCATCGTGATCATCGTCAGCGAAGAGGTCGCGAACAAGTACAACGACGAGCTCGAGCAGAAGCAGAGAGAGTCGACACCGCGCCCACGCAGCCGCTCCATGGATGACGGTAGTGGTTCTGCTTCAGCAACATCGACTAGGAGCATCTCGTCGGGCGAAGACAGTCAACATGACGATGTGATGAGTGAAAGCGCAGTCTCCGCAGATCTTCCCAGCGAGTTCGAGGACTTCTCGAACGACGGCTCGAGCCGGAGTTCCACAAAGGCGAAGAAGACCACTCCACCGGTGAGTAAAGGAAGCGGAAGTACGGCAGTCGATCCGGCCATCGTGCTACTCGGAGGCCTGGGATCGGTTTTCATCGTGGCGATGTTGGTACTGCTGCTTGCTTTTCGGCGACGGAGGAAGACTGGGGAAAAGGCAATGAGCTATGTTGCGATGACGCCCAGCATCGCCGACACAGCCAGTGAGACCGAGAACCCAACAAGTGAAGGTCCCATAGCCTCGTGGTGGAGGGACGACAATATGCTCTCTCATCGCCTCCACGCACGGAACATCAGCGACGTACACGTAATCGGCAGTGGAGCCTATGGCGTCACCTGGCTGGTCGGATACGCCGGCGGCTCGCGACAGCTAGTGTCCAAGCGGCTTATACAGCGTGGCGACGACGCCGACGAATCCAGGACACTCGCTCTCGTGGCAGAAGCTAAGATCGCATCGACGCTTCGGTACCCGAGCATCGTGGCGCTTGTTGGTGTCGCGTGGACGAACAAGACCGACCTCCAAGTCTTGTACGGGTACATGCCCAACGGCGACCTGGGCTCGTACTTGAGCCACACGGACCGGGCCGCCGCACCGTGGCTTCCACAGAAGCTGCTGTTTGTGATCAACATTATCGAAGCCCTGGTCTACACGCACTCGTTCAACCCACCGGTGCTGCACCGCAATCTCAAGTCCAGCAACGTGCTTCTCGACGACGATTTCAAGGCCAAGCTCAGCGGCTTTGGCTGTTCGCGGCCTGAATCCGACAACGACACCATGACAACAAGTGGAGTCGGCACGGGTCGATGGCTGGCACCAGAGATTCTGTCGGGTAGTACGAGCTATGGCACAGCGAGCGACATCTACTCGTTGGGAGTGCTGCTGTGTGAGCTGGACACCCATCAAGTCCCGTACGAGGAAGAAGCCCATCAAGAGGGGTTTTCGGAGACCATGCTGCTGCAGCGAGTGGCTCGTGGCGAGCTGAGACCGTGCGTGTCCGAGTCGTGTCCACGTGAGATCCGAGAGATCATCGAGGCCTGTCTCGCGTGGGATCCAGCCCAGCGACCATCGGCATTGGAACTTGCCTACCGCCTACGTGCACTGCGACGACAGGGCCAGAATTCGTGCATACCGTAAATAGTGGCGACTATCACTCTTCGATTACGGCGGAAAATCATCTGATGAAAAAGAAAGAAGGCAATTGTCTTGGGAAGGTCTCACGCCATTTACCGTTTTGCCGACAGATACGACACCATGGAAGACTGGGACGACAGTGATTCTGCAGCTCTCCGGGCGGCACTGTGTGGTGTGGAAGCCTGGGACTGCGATCTGAGCACGCTGTTCGAACTGGACAGCGAGTCGTCGAGCTCCGACGTGAGCTGCCCGAGGAAACAACGATCGAGCACTGTCAGCGCAACGTACAAGCCGCATAAAGACTCTCGGCGACTGAAAATTGCGGCGTTGCGCGTACAAGTGGAAGGCCTCCAGCACGCATTGGCACTGGAGGAGGCGCTTGTCGGATTGAACGCCGGCAATGCTGAAGCGATGGAAGCAGTGGCGCTGAGAAGCGAGTGGGAACGGATCGCCAATTCTCAGCTGACGCAGCGGTCAGCGGCGGAGCAGGAGAATGCGCTGTTGCGGAACCTGATGCTGACGCAGAAGAAGACTGCACAGCAGATCGTGCGGCTGATCAAGCGCGTGGATCTATTAGAAGCCTCGCTGCCATGGCCACCAGCGTCGTCATTCGAGCACTACGCTGGGCCCAAGGTCTCACTTCAGAGGCAGCTGACGCGCCTGGATGAGATGGCACTGCGTGCTGCGGATGTCTTTTCCACGGGGAAGTTCTCCGACGACTCGTGCTTTCGTGGCGTCTTCTTTGAAGACAGCACGCCGGCGGTGGACGGCGTGGACGTCCATTTCCATGCGGCGTGGTCGCTGCCGTTTACAGTCGAGCAAGTCGCAGACGCGCTGTGGATGCAGACGATGCGGACGACGTTCAAAGACAAGAACGTCGTGTACATGGTACGTTCAAGGGTCTCACTTGAACTCAATCCTTAGGCAACAACTAACGCGTTTATCCTTTGCGACTTCTAGGATATTTACGAAGACGCCAGCTCGATGGTCTCGCAGTTCATCTCCACGGCATCAGCCAAGGACCGAGGCGGCTCAAGCGAAGGACAAGTTGCCGCTCGTCGACTACCACAGACGACAGGCGATGACGCCGTGTTGATCGTCACACAGATCCAAGCGCGTTCATACTCTGGCTCGAAGAAGTGGCAGGGCAGTGCACACGTCGAAGGCTGGCTGCGTATCAGCAGCGTGTCCAGTGAGGATGAAGGCAAAAGGTTGTCGGGTCCAGTGACGCGCGTCAAGTGGTATCGCCGCACGCTCATGACGCCACCAGAAGACGCAGAAATGACACCGAGTGAACGGTGCAAGTGGACAAACTCATTAATCGCAGGACAGGCCAAGGCGCGGTTCCAGAAAGACCTCGACTGGAGTATGCAGGCCATCGAGAACATGCTGGTTACACCTGCCGTTGCCAGACAGTAGACATGGCTACATACCTCTCTAAACGAATACTATCAGCTGTAATGACAAACACTCCTCGATTACGACGAGCTACGAGGAGTGATTGTCAAGGGAGAGGGGCCGGTCCCAAGAAAGGCGCGGTTTGCTGTTCTGTCTTTTATTTCTGTGAGGCGCATTGACAATTTCGACGCAAGATCAAAATGACGGACTGGGACGACGGCTCTGCGGCGGCTCTGCGGGCGGCGCTGGCGGCAGTGGAGGACTGGGACGGAGACCTGGGCTCGCTGTGTGGATTCAGCAGCGACTACTCGTCTGGCTCGGATGTGGGTCTCCCCAAGAAACCCAGAAGCCGCCAAAAGACAGCTCCGTACAAACTGCGCAAGCAAGAGATCGAGGCGTTGCGAGCTGAAGTCGATGAGCTGGAGAACGCCGTGGAACTTGAGAAAGTGTTGATCGCTGCGGCCAAGACAAGTGACCCGAGCATGGAAGAAAGGGCGCTGCAATTGGAGTGGGAAAGGCTGGCGGCGACGCAGAAGCACGAGCAGTTTGTGGCGCAAATGGAGAACGCGACGCTGCGCAAGCTGCTGCAGTCGCAGCGGAAGAACGCCGAGAGGATCGTGAGTCTCACGAAGCGAGTCAAGCTGCTGGAGGAAGCACTGCCAGTGGATGAACCGTTGTCGTTTGAGAACTACCGCATGCCGTACGTTGATACGCAGGCTCAGCTCGAGCGACTGGACGCGCAGGCTCCACGCACCGTCGAGATCTTCTCCTCTGGTGCATTTGCGGCTGAAGGGCGTCAGTGCTTCCGCGAAGTACACTTTAACGATACCTCACCGGCGCCGAAGGGCGTGGACTTCGATATCGAGGCCGCGTGGGTGCTTCCATTCCCGGTGGAGCGCGTCGCCGATGCGATGTGGCTACAGGTGACGCGCCCATCGTTCGGACACAAGACGCTCGCGTTCATGGTACGTTTTTGGTGGATGGTTTGTTCAACTTGACTGTATTGCATGGAAAATAACTTGATTTTTGCTGCCTTCTAGGACGTGTACGAAGATGCGAGTTCGTTGGTCTCGCAATTCGTGGCTACGGCGTCTCCGATTGAAGAGTGGGGCGCGACACACGGACAGCTCGCTGTGAAGAGGCTTCCAACGGATCCGATCGGTGGCTCGATCCTCATTGGCGTGAACACGAAAGCACGCGCGTACGTCGGGTCGAAGTGGACAGGGAGTGCGCTCCTCGACGGTTGGTTACAGATCAAACCCATTGCCCAGGTCGACAGATCACAGCCTCTCACTCAAGTCAAGTGGCACCGTCACGTAGTGATCGATCCATCGGATAACGGGGTGATGACCAACTGCCAACGATCCAAGTGGACCCACCGAATCATCTCGGGGCCGTCGCGTTCGCGGTTGGAGAAGGATCTCGAGTGGAATCTCCAAGCACTTGAGAACTTGCTGCTCACGCCAGAGCCCAAGGAGAGCTGATGGTCTTCTATGAGTGTGTGACCTTGTAGCCGTGAATATTTATGCAAACAATACACGTGAAAAATCGAAAAGAATAATCGTCAGCGAAGGCAAATTCAAGCAATTTCCACAGATAAGTGTGTTCCTAGATTGTTAAACGACTGGTTTGGGCGAGAGAAGCATGTTCTCGAGCGCCTGCACGCTCCACTCGATATCTTTCTCGAATTTCGACCGCGTAGGTCCGGAAATGACGGCGCTGATCCACTTGCTGAGCTCATTCTTGCCGATGGTCTCCACTTCTGGCGGCTGCAGCAGCGTGTGGCGATACCACTTGACTCTTATCATGGGCTGCACGCTGTGAGAAGGTACGCTCTCGATCCGCAGCCAGCCTTCAACGTCGGCACTTCCTTGCCAACTGGAGTCGAGGTACGCTCGGGCCTGGATCGTGATGAGGATCAGAACCGAGCCGTCGCCCAAGTCCGGAGGCAGTCTACGAGCAGTGAATTGGCCCTGGCTCGCTCCCCACCCTTCTTTCAAGCCAGGCGTGGAGATGAACTGCGATGACAGGCAATTGGTGTCTTCGTGGATGTCCTACGATAAAAACAAACAAACAAGTTAGCACTGGTGTTTCTTCTCTGATGAAAGTATAGTGCAAAGACTCACCATGTACACGGATTTCTTGTTCTTGAACGTCGGTCGAACGGTGTGGACCCACAGTGCGTCTGCGACCCGCTCAGTCTCGAAGGGAAGCAGCCACGAGGCCTCGAACTGGATGCCCACACCTCGTAGATCCCGTGCGTTCTCACAGAAATGCACTTCGTGGAAGCAATCCCGCGGTCGGTCCGCAAAAGCCCCCGTGGCGAACAGCTCAGCGGCTCGCGGAAGCATGGTGTCGAGTCGACGAAGCTGAGTCTGGACGTCAACATTCGGTCCTTTAAAGTTATCAAAGGATACAACTGGAGACGCAGGTAGTGCACTCTCGAGCTGGTTGACACGCTTCGTGAGCTTAAGGATCTGCTCGGCATTCTTCACTTGTGACTCGACCAGTTCACGAAGCTTAGCGTTCTCAACCTCAGCCGCAAGCCGCTGGTGGTGCTGATTGGATGCGATCCTCTCCCATTCATTGTGTATCGCCACAGCCTCCACTGATTCGTCGGTCAGTGGTGGTGGTGGCGGTTGTTTGATCAGGGCCTTCTCCAGTGCGACCACAGTCTCCAGCTCATCCACTTGGGCTCGCAATGCCGCGATCTCTTGCTTCCTCGAGTCTCGTCGCTGCTTGTACGGGACGACGGTCTCTGATAACTTCGTATGCTTGGTCTCTCGCTTGTACGAAGTTGTGGCTTCCTTGCCGAGCTTAAACAATGCCGTGAGGTCACTGTCCCAGTCCTCAAACACGGACAGCGCCGCCCGGAGCGACTCGGCGTCGTCGGCCTCGAACGCGGAGCTTGCAACCGACTGGATCATAGCGGTCCTTCTACTGGTGAGACGATGCCACTTGAGACGCGATTGGTTCGTGCCTTGGCTGGAGAGATTGCTAGTGGACCCCTTTGCCTGGCTCACTCGTGTCTGTGTCTCTTCATGCGGTGGAGGAGAAGGGGGAGAAGGAGACGCGGAACATCATCATTCTGACTCGAATGAGTGTGCCACTCGCGTTTGATTATGGTTAGCAACCCAAAGATGATGGTATCCGATACCGTACTGAATAGCCTTTCAGTCGACTCCACTCCATTCCAGCGTGGCAATCCAATAGCAGTGGGTACAGTTCAAATTGTCAGGACTGTCCGACAGTCCTGAACTGGCTGGACAGTGTCCAGCATTGCCCACACCCATTTACTATCGGGATTGTGCTGAAACTTCAGGCGCTGGAAGCGTGCCACGACCGACACAAGAACTGCGCTAACGATGGACTGGTGGCACGAAGACCCGGAGCTGCTGTCGGCGACGCTGTACATGCTGACCAGGACGAGGAGAATGCTAAAGATGCTCATGCACTCAGCTCTGCGTCCAGTAGTGATGCCCACGGGCCGTCAGCGATTGACCTCTTCGGCATTGGCGGAGTCAGGGCTTCTCGTCGAACCAAGCGTGCGCCTCGTACAATCAACATGAGTCGCGAACGGCGACGAGATGAAGCGCAGATGCTACGAGACACAGCCGTGGAACTCGAAGGCCAACTCGAGAAACTCAAGCAGCGGCGTCAAGAGCTGCTCAAAGCCCACAAGGGCGACGCTGGCGAGATCCGCAGCATTGCGGTGGTCTGGGAAGACGTAGCGACTCGCCAATTTCGAGAACGCAGGCGAGCCGAGATGATGAACATGAAGCTCCGGTCGATACTAGAGATGCAGAACCGCGTGGCCAGGGACCTGATCGCGTCTATCCAAAGAGCAGAAGAGCTCAACCGACAGCACGAGGCGGAGACCGACGGATACGTGTCGACCTCCATACAATTGCGCTTGCCAACTGAGATCAGCCGCGAGGTTTCAGAAGAGGAACAGCTTCGTCGGCTCGGTCTGCTGTGTCTGCAGTGGGAAGAGGCCTTCACGCGGTCGAGCAAGTTCAACGACGGCAAGTCTGTGCGGTTCCTGGACTTACAGCTTCTCGCAGACGACGGCATCGATGCTGTCGTGGACGTATTTGTGAGCTGGGCGCTTCCATTTCCACGAGCGCTTGTGGAAGAAAAGATGTGGCGGTACTTTCTCGACGAATACACCGAGTCGCAAGACCACTCGTATCTGCAAGCGATCGAGTCACGCAACAACGTCCACACGGGCGTCTTCCAGGCGGCGTCAATCGTCGACGGCCACCGGGTCAGCTTCGACGGCAGGCTCGTTGCCAGGCACTTTCGAAACCCGAAAGACCACTTGATTTTGGTGGTTCAAACGCACACAGAACCTCGTTGCGAGTCGAAGTTTCTTGAAAACGTCGTCGTCGAGGAAGACACGTGGGTCCGCATTGCAGACACCCACGATCTTGGCGGCCCCGAGCTCGCGTGTCTACTCACAGTCGCGCAGCACGTCCGTCGGTTCCATATCCACTTCAAGAACAGTAGTACTCAGCCTCAAACACGACAGGCGACCCAACGCGGCATGGGGGCTCTGACCGAGTTTCTGATGCAGCAAACCAAGCAGGAAGTGATCAAAGGCGAACAGATCGTAGAGAACTTGCTGCTCAACAGTGAACCTATCCTTCTAAGTGAATGAAGACGAATGAGCGGATTTTGTGGCTTGGCTGGCGTATGGAAACAACTATTATGCGCGGGATGTACAGTACACGATCTCGCAGTGGAGCCTAGGGACCCAACTAGGCCGTGTCACTTGACGGCTGCATGGCGTCTTTCAGCAGCAGCGTCTCCAGCACATCCTGCTTCCACTCGAGCTCGCTTTCGACGTTGTAAAACAGATAATTGGTGAGAGCGTCCACGCGACGCTTGCGCGTGGGCGTCTCCGCGGCAGCAAACTTGATGCGGACGCGCGTACTCATTTGTACGATCGACATCCGCGTGCCACCACTCGCAGGCAGAGGCTTTGAGTCCTGTGGGCCGTTGATCTCGTCCGCGTACACCACACGCATGATGGTCTCATGGTGGAGCTGCACGCCATCCATCGACATGGGCTTGAAATCCACGGGCTCGGCACGCAGGTCCCAGACCATGAGCGCTGGTTTGCTTTCTTCGGCTCGATATCTTCTGCCTACAAAGCGGCCCACAAACTTGCCCACGAGCCGCGTCGCCATCGTTGTTGCCTCGTATCGAGTCACGACCTCGTCCTTCTCATCGTCAAAGCACTGCAATCAAAAACTAGTGAGCCCTTCGGTCGTAGAATACAGAAGCAATTCGAATAAGCAGACGTACCCCGTCGAAGCCGCAGTCCATACGTTGGACTTTCCGAGCCAAGTACTTCCAAAATGCGTTCGTGACTTTCTCGGCAGCAAACGGAACGACCCAAGAACTGTCCACGTTGATCGTCGCCTCTCCATTTTCATGCTCCAGTACATTCACCTCACGAAATACGATTCGGTTGGTCGAGAAGGGTGGCTCTGTGAACGCCGTGGCTCGTTCGTCGTAAAGCTCCTGGCACCGACGCAGTTGGTCATCCACCGAGATCTCGGCCAGTCCGCCTCGTGGTAGCTTGATGCGCTTGTGCGAACCAACAGCTCCACCATCGTTGTCTTTCTCGTGCTGCTGCTGCTGCTTGTACGCACGCATCAGCACGCGCGTGAGTTCCTTGGCCACAGCGACCTGTTCCTCCACCAAAACTCGCAGCCGTGCGTTCTCGGTCTCGGACTTCTGGCGGTTCTCAAGCTGCCGCAGTGCGATCTGCTGCCACACCCACGACGCGTCCATTGGCCGCGTGCTGAGACTGTCTTCAATGGTCGTGATGGTGTCCTTCTGCAGCGTCGTCAGCTGCGTCTCTAACTCACGGATCTTGCGCCGTAGAAACAAAAGCTCTTCACGGCGTTGCATCTGCGCAGGCGCAACCGCCGTCGTTGTATCACCAACTTCATCGCTTCTCGTCTTGCGCCGCCGTGAATTGCCAGTCGCTGTACTGCCAGAAGCAGGAGTAGGAGCAGGAGCCGCAGCAGGAGGCGGAGACGACGCCGGTGACTGGCTGTGTGTGGAGCTGTAGTCTTCGCTGTCGGTGGCTGTAGCGACCGAGGACAAGTCGTCACAGGCCGAGTCGACGCTGGAGTCGCTGACCTCCAGTTCCCACGTGTCGATCAGCGCCAGCGCCGCCTCCAGCGTCTCGTAGTCGTCGTGCAGATCTAACGCCATTGTTGTCCGGAAGTGAGACTGTGGAAACTGAAACAACTTTGGTGTGGTCGAGGGCAACGGAGACGTTGGGGTTGAGTGGAGAATTGCGACATGTGACACACAGACAGACTCAATGTATTGAGATAGTGGAAAGGTGAGGCTGAAGCTAAGCTAATTAGACGATGGTGGGACAGTTGTGGAAAGTGCGCAGGAACTGTACACTCGCCCGCCACATGGGGAGTCCGATGATGGGTTGCAGTGCCCTAGACCCGAACCGGTGAAAGTCTTGCACTCGTTCAGGACTGTGCGCCAGTCACGATGGCTGCGAAGAAAGGAAGGACTTGTCTTTGCAACATGGATGACGGCTCGTGCGGGAGAGAGACAGCAAGCAGTGTCCGCGCCGTAACCATGGGAGACAAGTTTCAGACAGTTTGCGGACTAGCTCAGGCTAATAAAGACGACTTCGATCTTCCATGAAGATGCGACGACTCCAGCGAAGATGGATCTGTGAAGAACATATTCCAAGTACTGGACGTCTATTACAACTACCGGTACTATAGTAGCTCACTACGACCCTCTTGTTGCTCTACTTGACATATCCTCGCAGCAGCAAGTCTTCGAGCAGTTGCTGCTTCCAGTAGAGTTCCGATTCGACTGTGAACATGGCGTAGTTGGTGAGCGCACCGACGCGACGACGCCGTGTGGGCGTCTCGGAGGCTGCAAACTGGATATGAACACGCGTACACGTTTGGATCATAGCCATTCGACCTTCACCATCACTGGCATTTTTGTCTCCATCGGCCCAGACCACTCGCGTCACGGTCTCGTGGTGGACACGGACGCCATCCATTGACATCGGCTTGAAGTTCATCGGCTCGCCACGCATATCCCAGATCATGGTGTGGGATTTGCTTTCTGTGGCTCGGAAACGCTTGGCGACAAATCGACCGACAAAGGTCCCCATCAGCCGAGCCGCAGTCGCTGATGATTCGTACCGCGTCACAAGCACATCGCTCTCACGATCCACACACTAAATACAGTAGCATCACACCAAATTCAGTCAGCAAATCGATAAGAACCCCCGTAGAGCCAGTAGTAAATGTGTGGATGTACCTCTTCGAATCGGCAGTCCTGACGGCTTGTCTTGGCTGCAAGATACCGCCAAAAGGCCCCTGCGACTTGGTCAACGGAGTAAGGCACGACCCACGAGCTTTCCAAGTTGATCGTCGTCTCTCCGTTCTCGTGCTCGAGCACGTTGATGTCTCGAAACACGGGCGGTCGTCCCACAAAAGCGGCTTCGGAAAACATGGCATTCGACTCGTCGTACAGCTCATGTACGCGCTGCATTTGGTCTTCGTCGGAGATCGTCGCGAGCCCATCGCGCGGAAGCTTCACACGCTTAAACACGACGCCGTCTTCCTTTTGCTTGGCTTCTTCACACCGATGGAACGCCTGCACGAGCACGCGCATGAGGTCCTTGGCGATCTTGAGCTGTTCTTCGACCATCACGCGAAGCTTGAGGTTCTCACGCTCAGAAGTCTGACGGTGTTCCAACTGCCGCGACGCAATCTGCTGCCACACCCACGACGCGTCCAGCGCACGCTGCGTTGCATCAGTCTCGCCCTTGTTGACTACGACGTCGTTGCTGCCGTCTTTGATCTGCTGCAGTTGAGACTCCAGCTCACGCACTTTGTCACGTAGAAACACCAGTTCTTCACGCCGCTGCATCTGCGTGGGCTGTGGCTCATCCCCACTTCGCACCTTACGACGTTGTGAAGCCGCTGGCTTTGGTACTGTAGTCGTAGCTGGTGGTGGAGACGATGATGGAGAGTGGGAACTCGAACTGAGACCGTCGCTGTCGGTGGGTGTACTGGTCGACGCAGTGTCGTTCTCACATTCGTTCTTGCTGGGATCGATGAACGGAAGCTTGAGATCCACTTCCCACTCGTCGATGATCGCAAGCGCCGCCTGCAGCGTCTCGTAGTCGTCGTTCAACACCAGATCCGTCATGCTTGTAGCTCGCGACTGCAGATTCGGAAATGCCGATCAGAGTGGTGTCGATTGAGCAGGGTCGGAGTTCCTGATAACACAGGTTTTGTCAGATACCTCTGCTGATAGATATATGATCTATTTCATACGAGAGGTAACCCTTTGTAGTCTGCTACTTGGTGATGGAAAAGCAACTGATTGCGGTCACCAAGGAGAGAAGGCTCAATGAGTTTGCTCGACGGAGACGATGATGCGGAGCTGCTGCGTGCAGCGCTCGCCAGTCTGGATGATTGAGACTTCACTGGTGGCGCGCTGGGTGGTAATTTATCCGTAGTCTCGCTAGTGGCGACCGATGAGGCTGTGGACGCCAGCCAGACTGCGACCGAGTCATCGTCATCAAGTGACGGCGACAACATTCCATGGCACACTCAAGGTTGAAGCTGTTGGCAAGGACGCTGTCGTGACAGGAGGCCGCAAAGGGCGAGCATCTACGACAACGCGGCAGCTCAAGCCGTCGACTCTGGCTTCTACGACTCACAAGAGGCAGAATGAGATCGTGTACTTGCGGGACAAGATCGAGGTGCTCCAGCAAGAGCTAGCCAGTCTGCAGTCCAAGCGAGAGGAAACAACTGGAGCAGATACCAGCGCAGTCGATCAGGAAGTGACTGTGATGTGGCAAAGCATTGCGAACCGCCAGCAGCGGATGCGCCACAAGGCTGAAGTAGAGCAAGTGCGGCTGCGGCGGCCGCTGGGAGATGCAAGTGAATGTATCGCAGCAGCTCATCAAGGCCTTCCAGACAGCCCGACGCATCGAGGTACGTAGTACTGTACCAGTCGATGGCATTGACTTATTGTGTGTATGGTCTCACTTGCTGTATGACAGGACGACTCGGTGTTCCCATCACCCAAGCGGCAAGAGCTCATTCTCGTCCAGAGGGCTGTGCACGAACGCGAACGCGACCAACTTGCAGAGTTGGAGGTGCGCTATCGCGAAATCCACAGCCAGTTCACGCTGCCCAAGTTCAACGACGGCACGCTGTGGTTCCTGGACATCCAAGTCACGGACGAACGCGACGGCAGCGTGGTGGTCGAGTTCCTCGATGCCAAGACCGTGCCTTTTGACTCCACCAAGGTACTCGCTGCACTGTGGAAGGATACCATCCGTGCGTTGGACAAGAAGTGGGACAACGTGCCTGGTACCCATGCGGTAGGTCTCCGTTTTAGACAGATATTGCCTCGCAGCATAGAGAACTAACTCGAGCTAGTGCTTTTGCTGATGTGGATACAGGAGGCTGTCCGACGTGACGATGTGCACATCGTGCGGTTCTGCATGTCTGGCCTTACATCCACAGTAGGCCAGATCACCGCGAAGCAGTTCCACGGAGACGCAGACCACCCGCCAGCCATTGTTTCGATCTCAAGCGGCACGCCGCCCGTGAACAGCGTCCGAGGGGTCGACTTCCAAGAGGATGTGTGGCTGCGTATCCTCCGAGCTCCTTCCCACACGTCCCAATCCGGAAGTAGTTACCCACTGACCCTCGTGCAGAGCATTCGTCGCTTCCGCTTCATCTTCGGCAACTCGACCGTTGTCGAGCCAGGAGACCCAGAACGAGTCGGCTTCGTTACTAATCTGGTCTTGGAAAAGCTCAAGGCCGACGTCGAGTCCAAGCACGAGGTGCTGGAGATGCTCCTGTTACAGCCACGTGCGTAAGACAAGATTGTATTGCAGTACTATGTACATGTAGATAGATACGTGTACACTCGTCAACGTCGTGCCGGACAGGTGGATCCAAAGTTAGCGGGTTAACCCGATGCATTGAAGATCCGCAGCGATCAGGTGGTTGAAACCAGAAACCCATAGCGTCTTTCGTGGTGGAGACTGTCTTGGCAGCGTCTCTGCCAGCCAACTGGCTGGGAGAAAGCTAGCAATTCGTTGTCTTCTTGGTTCGTGCACGAAGATGGTGGCTGCCACGCACCGAACACATCTTGTGAGTGGTTCAACACTGTCTCCTCCTAGTTTGGGTTATTCGGGTCCTCAAAAAGGTTTTTTTGGGCTCAAACCTAAAATTACGTGAATTTGGGGAAACTGTACCCAGGTTATGGTCATAAACTCGTCGCCGACTTTAGTTTTTGATTATGACCGTAGAGTTGCACGATGGTTGCAATCGAGAACGACGTCATCATGGGATTAGCGCAGAGGCCATCATACACTGTTCAGTGGATTTGTCTGTCTGGAGATCCAGACTCAACCGACGCACCAACCCAGACCAGCATTTCCGCTCGTCACGTGGTGCCTGCGCGTCCATTAGGACGTCCAAATTGCTGTTTGACACACGTGTTTTTCCATCTTCAAAACATCCTCAAAACTTCAAACCGCCTTTTTCTTCATCTCTGAGCCCGGCCCAGAAACTAATTAGGATCGGGAAAACCTCTGTTGTTGGGTATCCACCGCCTTCATTTGTTGCAGTAGCACGGGTTTTGCACAATCATTTGGTGGCTTCCAGGAAGGATGGTCGTCTCCCCTCTGTAAGACAGTATCACAATTTACAGGTACTTCGTGAAATGCTCAACAAAGCAAAACTCAACGCAGCATAAACAGATTTACCACACAAGAGGAAGGAATATGAGCTGGCTCCAAGAAGAAGACCCGGAAGTGCTGCGCGCGGCCCTGGAGATCATCGAGGCCTGGGACGGCGTGGGCTCTGTGACGGGCGACGTCCACTCGCTGGTGTCGACGCCTGGGTCGCCCTCCGATGAGACCGACGGCGTCGACAGCACCAACGACGAACACGACGGCGAGTCTGGTGACGACGTGCGCGCGCCTGCGCCGGTGGAGAAGAAGACCAAGAAGCGGATGCTCCCAGATCTGGATGTCAAGCCATTTGTCGCGACGCGAAGCACGACGGCGCGTGGCGAGTCTCGCGAGCTCAAGCTGTCGACGCTGACGTCGACGCGTCACCGCCGACGCGAAGAGATCATCTACTTGCGCGAAAAGGTCATGGAGCTGGAGAAGCAACTGGAGGAAGTCCAGGAGACGGCGACGGCGGATGCGCTTCAGATGGGCATCAAGAAGGACTTGGACAACGCGCTGGCGGTGGCGTGGCAGGATATCGCGGCGCGTCAGCAGCGAATGCGACAGAAGTCGGAGCTGGAACAGGCCAAGCTCAAGAAGCTGCTGGAGACGCAGGTCAAGGTCGCTCAGGGACTGATGAAGCTCATGCAGGCTGCGCGACGCATCGAGGTGAGCAGCTCTGTCTCTGCGGGATCCTCTCTGGCGCTATGCTGACTCGATTGCATTGCTTGTGCTCGCCGTTTCAAAGGATCATGAGAGTTACCCTATGCCCAAGAGACCCAGGGTCGGACAGATCACAGTGAGCGGCTCTCGGATGGGAGAGCAGGAGCACCTCGCGTGGGTGGAGAAGCTGTACTCGCAGAAGGACGAGGCCTTTTCGTTCTCCAAGTTCCACGACGGCACGACCAAGTTCATCGACATCCAGGTCACGGACGACGGCACCGACAACATCATCGTGGAACTGCGCGAGTCCTGGGTCATGCCCTTCGAAGCATCTCGCGTGTTCGACGCGCTATGGCAATTTGCCGTGAAGAAAAGCAACGAGAAGATGTGTCAACCAGAACACAAAGTGGTACGTTTGGTGGGCTCTTCCACGAGAGACAAGTCCACGTAAGCTTACTGACCGTGATATTGTGTATCCCCCCTATTAGGATGCCCAGATTGTCCTCCCGGATCTTGTGATGTCCCAGTTCCTAGCGACGATCCTCGTCGGAGAGAGCAAGTGTAACCTGGACGGACGCATGGTCCTCAAGCGTTTCCGTGAGGACACCGTCGAATCTCCAGGCACGATCGTCACGTGTATGTCTGGTGGTCCTCGCCAGGGCATCCCAGGGATCTTCGACGGCACCGCGTCGCGTGAAGACGTGTGGATGCGAGTCGTGCCGCTTAACGACGGCATCATGAGAGAGACGACGAGTGGCCCACTGAGCCAGGTCCAGTGCACACACCGGTTCAACACAACCTTCGACGACTGCCAGGAGCTCAACAGCCGCCAGCACGCTGGCACCCTCACAAACCTTGTGCTCGACAAGCTCAAGATGGACGTGGACATGAAGCACGAGACCATCGAGGCGCTGCTTCTAGGCCACGTCGTCTACGCGCTGCCAGCACCAACCATAAACATCTAGTGAAGCTCTATCCCAATGTATTATTTTCCATGCCGGTACTCCTTCTTGCTTTGTGCCCAATCCTTTCTGGGCTGATTATGTGACCAGCATTTTTTCATCGTGTTTATGAGAAAAAAATCTGTTTTAGTCTCCATGTACCGACCAGAAGCTAGCTCAGACTAATGGGAGAGTGAAGGTCCCGCCTGTCTGGCTGTTCCACCACGGCTGGTACACTCGTGTAGGCTGCCCAATTCCCAGACGCAGAGGAGAAAACGCGAGAAGATGGCGATGATGAATGCCATGAACGCGATCAACGCGACGAACTGGCTGGGCGACGACGATCCGGATCTGCTGCGCGCGGCGCTGGAGATCATCGAATCATGGGACTGCGAGAGCTCTGTGAACGGCGTGCCCGTGGCGTCGTCACCGGCCGCGACGGACGATACGGACTCGACGAATGACGAGAACGACAACGAAGCCGACGGCAGCAGCGAATACGGCAGTGAAGGCGGGCCAACGAGTCCGGATCGCAAGCGCAAGACTCCTGCGAAGGCCAATGGCAAGGCGTCTGCGACCACGACGGTCACACAGCGAAAGACCAAGGCCGGGAATGGAGAGCTCAAGCCGTCGACGGTCGCGTCGACACGCCACAAGCGCCGGGAGGAGATCATCTACCTGCGTGATAAGGTGAAGGAGATGGAAAGCCAGTTGGCGACGCTTCATGCGGAGAAGGTCGCTAACGGAGACGACAACCGCGATGTGTTTGCCGGTGCCGGGCAAGGTGTTGAGGCAGCACTGGCGGTGATGTGGCAGGATATCTCCAGTCGCCAGCAGAGACTGAGGCAGAAGGCCGAGCTGGAGCAGGCCAAGCTGCGTGGACTGCTGGAGACGCAGATGAAGGTCGCGCGTGGTCTGCTCAAGCTCATGCAGAAGGCTCGACGCATGGAGGTTGGTGGTTACTATGTAAGATTCTTTCGAATGGGCAGAGGAAGCTGACTTGGGTACTTCTGTAGGAGGACGAGACGTTCCCATCCAAGCGCCCAAGACTGCCGATCAACGTGAGCATCGATGTGAACGAGATGGGTCAATGCTCGTTGATCACGAAGATGTACGCCGAGATGGACAAGGAGTTCACCTTCCCCAAGTTCCACGACGGCACGCTCAAGTTCGTGGACATCGAAGTCAAGGACGACCAAGAGGACGAAGTCATTCTGGAGCTTCGTGACGCCTGGGCGGTTCCGTTTGGATCGCCTCAAGTGCTGGACGCAGCGTGGCAGTACATCGCGAAGAAGACCGAGCAGAAGCGATGCCGTGAAGACATGTCGATTGTAAGCGGAGCCTGCCATGATCAGGCAACGGATCATGTATCAAGAGGACTAATACGTGGTGGTTATTATTGTAGGAGCTGACGGTCCATGACGACACGATCGTGTCCCATTTCACCGCGTCGGCCAACATGAACGGCCTCAAGGGAAACTTCGACGGCAAGGGCATTTACCAGCGATTTGCTGTCACACCAGAGCGTCCGGGTGCCATCATCTCGACCATGTTCATCGAGCAGCACGATGCGGCGGCTGATCCAATCAACGGCATCCACATCAACGAAACGTCGTGGATCCGCGTGCTTCCTGGCAAGTCCAACGCCTCGGCGGACGGCCGCCCACTCGCGATGGTGCAGTCCGTGCAGCGCTTCCGCCTCACGTTCGACGAGAGCATCTCGGCCGCGAGTCGTCGGCAAGCAGGCCTGCTGACAGACTTTTTGCTGGACCAGCTCACGCAGGAGATCCAGTTCAAGCACGAGACCGTCGAGACGCTGCTGCTGTCGTCGCGAGCAGCTCCCAACTAGCGAAACAAACACACACACGCTCTATGTATGTATAAGAAAATGGATGGAAATCTATGGCTACTACTGGTTAGGCGAGCGAGTGGGTGGCTTCACTGTGGCTCCTCAGTCCAGCTTGTCGTCACGACACGCTGGCATGATCGTGGCCTGACTCACGTTGCAATGGGTTCGTCAAGGATACAGGTGAGACACCAACGAGCAGATGAGCTGTCTTTCATTTTCGTGGCCACGGCCAGTGTCGTACACTCACGCACGCACGCGGCGTCTGGATCTGTCCACTTCTTCGAGCATTGGCCGCGAGTGCCGGCAAGGATCCCGTACCCGTAGGTCTGTCTCTACACATTCGAGTGTTCCAGGCAATTAGCCTAGTTTAAGGCGTTTAAGGCTAAGTGGCTCGGGGCTGTTCAGTCTGCTGGGGAAAGTCTTTGAAGTTGATTACTGTTGGTCTTGATGACGGCTCGAAAATACGAATATTCATTCCCACAGGTCTCTTTCAAGCCAACTGGTTGACCACATGGAACACTGTAACGCCTGCTGTATCACATATGGGAGGCTCGTACCCCCTCGTCCTTTGGCGCAGTGTGCGACACCCGCCCATCAAAATGTAACTCATCTTCGAGCGATGGATGTGGCTTGCGTGAGACCATGCAGCAGTGTGAAGGCGGTTTCGCAATGTGGCGAAGAAGAGCTCCCAACACCTAAAGAGAAAGGGGCTAAAGTCCAAAACCACGCGGAGGAATTGGCGCTCATTAGTCCAATACTCATCAGCCAGACACTCCCCCAATACACTCAATATGGACGCGTCACTATGGATGGAGCCATCAACGCCGCTGATGCACGGCGACGTGGAGGCCGACAGTCTGCAAGCGATTCTGGATCTGCTGGACGAGAGCGTCGACAGCGGCGACACGCTGATCCAGGAGATTTTGTTCGAGGACGCCGCCAGCGAGGCCTCGTCATCTTCATCGTCCTCGGTGTCCTTCACGTCGTCACCTTCTCCTGTGACGGTCTCCTCTCAATCGGCGTTGGCGCCATGGCCGACGCAGTGGAAGGTCAGTGCCTCGACCGAGAAGAAGCGGTACAAGGAGAGCGGCTCGACGCGTGTGCGCAATGAGCTCATGGTGCTGCGCACGGAGGCCAAGGAGCTGGAGGCGCAATTGGAGCTCGTGCGGTCGCGTCGCGCGAAGTCCCGCTCGCCTGTGGGCTCGCCGACGTCTGCGGAAGTGTACTACCGAGGCCAGAAGATCTCGATCTGGCGGAGCGTCGCGCACCGCCAGCACCGCGCGAGACGCGAGGCCGAGGCGACGAACGAACGCCTGCGCGTGACCGTGGAGGAGCAGCGCAAGATCACGCAGCAGTTCCTGCGGTCGCTCAAGCGCGGCTCGACGCTGGTGAGTGACAATTCACAGCCTGTTAGTAGTGATAGTGGTGAGCTGGCGTGCTGACTGTGGACTGGATAATCTGTGACTTAGCTCGAAGCAAAGCGTCAGGAGACCACGGCGACAATGACGACGACGGGCTCGGACGTGGAAACGCCAATCACGATGACCAAGCACATCCACGAAATTGTGGACTACGACGACATGGTCGAGGCCTCGCTGTGTGAGACGCTGATGAACAAGGTCGACTTGCTCATGATCCAGGCCACTGATGTCTTCAACCACGCGGAATTCCAGTCGAGTGACTCCATTTCCCAGCAAACAACTTACGGAGACGCTGGCTTGGTCTCCGTTATCGACAGTCGCGTTGTGCCCTTTGACTGTACAGCGACAAGCGAGGCGATCTGGAAGTACTACGCCGACCGCACGACCGAGCCCACGCAGTTCCCGTTCAAGCCTGCTGATGATGCCGACCTCATGATCAAGGGCTTCCGCATGACGCTGGGCTCAGCCTTCCAGATCGGCCACGTCCAAGGCATGATCGTGGGCCGCCGCTTCGTGGACAACGGCCGTGTGGTGATCGTCTGGGCTGCTGACATCACGCCAGCACTGGACGTGCCGGGCAGTGGCTTCCTGTCTGCGAAGATCACTGAACACCTCTCGTTCCGAGCTCACGGCTGGACGGCTGTGAGCCAGACCGCCTCCAACTCGACCAAGATCCAGATGAAGCACTGCGTGATCCCCAAGACGTCGTCCAATGGCGGAGCGCTGAACGTGATGCTGCAAATGGTGACCAAGCTAGTGGCCCAGGGACTCTGTGAACACCATGAGACCGTCCACCGCCGTGTGGATGACGCCTTTGTGACTGTCGTGCCCAAGACCGAAACCTGGAGTGGCAGCCTCGGACTGAGCAGTTTATTTACCCGTGCCCCGTGTGTGTCCCTCGAGTCGTGGTGAGTGAGCAGGTGGAAAGCCAAGCCACTACAATATAATATAATACTACATCATTCTTCGTTTACCAACATCACTTTTGGCTCAATATTGGATAAACAAAACACTATTTATTCTCAACAATTATTATTGGGGGCGAATCACCTTCAATGTATTATTGTGATTATGCCACTTGAAGATTTGTTCGATCTCTTCTTGATGTAAACGCTGGTCAACGGGAAGTGTACATGTGAGACCGTCCACTCTTCCTTACTTCCTGCAGCCGCCAGTAAGTCGTCTAGAGACGCAACAAGAAGACTACTAACACGCACAGACACATGCAGAACTCCTGCTCGTCGTCCTCTTCGTCGGTGGACGCGTCGTCGCTGCGCGCGGCGCTGTCTGTGATCGACGACTGGAGCTGGACTTTGGCTTCCTCTTCCCTGCCAACAGCGACTCCGCGCCACCCGAGACTACTATGGAAAAGGCCTCCCCGCGACGTCGACTGAGCTCTTCATCTACCAGCTCCAATACGAACGGAGAGGAGGCATCGCGAGCTCCGTACAAAGGCCGCAACCGCCGCAAATTGGAGATCCAGGCGTTGCGCGAACACGCCGAGCGTCTGCAGCGGCAGCTCGATGTGAGCACGCGCATCGCGGACGAGGCGGCCGTCGCGAGGGCGCAGGAGACGAATGAGGAAGAGCACGATCTGCAGGGCCTGGAAGGCGTGTGGGAGGATCTGTCGCGTCGCCAACTGATGCAGCGGCATGTTGCCGAGGCGGAGAACGGCCTGCTAAGAGCGGAGCTCAAGGCCCACATCCAGACAGCAAGGCAGCTACTGAACAGCTCAAGAAGAGCTCTCAGGACACAGGGTGAGGATCATATTTTTGTGGTTTTTATCTAGGTATACTATTAACCACAATGTATCTGTGTGCTTGGTTTAGGGTCTCGTGCCGCGTCCGACCGACGAAGATGAGGATTTCAGCAAGGAGTTCGTGCCTCCTGAAGAGCATTTAACTCAACTTGAGGAGCCCTTCACCCAGACGTCTTCCGTCTTCTCTCGACCAGCGTACGCTTGTGGTTGAAAGGCATTCCAGAATATCCAGGTGACTGACGACGGCGCGAACGGCACGATGGTCGTGTTTGAAGTCTCGCTGCTTCTTCCGTTTGACGTGGCTGGAGACAGTAAACGACATTGAAGGCACGATGCAAGGCCAGATCGCCACGAAGAAGTTTGTCACGAGTCCGGACTCGGCTCTCGTGGTCTCCAAAATCTACGCAGACGTCCTCAAGACGGATTTCATGCCATTCCGAATGTCAGGAGAAGGCGGGCTTCGCTGTGTCGAGGTACATCAAGGCTTGCCGACTACTGCCGATGTCTCAGACCCCAAGACCAGTCCACTGACCCACGTCCAGTGGTTTCGACGCGTCCACGTTCGGCCTTTGAATCCGACCAGAACGCCAGCATTGTCTGACTTGCACGGAGCCATCGCGACTCGAGTCAAGCACAGTCTCGACTGGAACCTACAGGCCGTTGAGAACTTGCTGATGTCCCAGAGCCGACGCAAGTTCGGCATGTTTATCCATCACGCCCCAACGAAACTAGCCTGCGAATTAGCCTGAACAAGCTTCGTTATGCCGACATGCACACGCCAAATTCACTGTCTCGACTTCGGGCTTCGCACCAAATCCACGGTAGGTAGTATACGTTCTCATTGTAGTACCGGTACCGTAATGTCTACATAGCCGAATGTCTGGTACACGTATTCTCACACCGTGAACTGAAGCTTGGCCAGCTTTTCGCTTTCGTCCCACAGTGTCTTCGCGTGCTTCTCCGACTTGGCCACATTCGTGGGCTGCTCCTTGGTCGGATACCCCGACATGGCGCGGAAGCCGTCTGGTCCAATGTAGTCGTTGGCCTCGACAGTCTCTCCTACCGCTGCATAAAGGATGGGAAGTGCGCCGAACTCGGCTGATTGTGTGAAGGGGAACACCCCTTTGATCTTGCTGCTCAGACGTAGCAACCACGTGGACGCAGAGCTGCCCATGTTCGTAGTAGTGAATCCCGGGTGTGCAGTCGTCGCGATCACGTTCGTGATGCCAGCGATGTGCAGGCGGCAATTGAGCTCGAGTGAGAACAACAAGTTGTACAGCTTGGTGTTGGCGTAGACACCGAGCTCGTCGTACGTGGTGCTGGTCGTGGCCATGATATTGCTCAGGTCCATCTTGGCGTCGGCATGCAACTTGCTGCTCACGTTCACGACTCGTGCGATTCCGCCGTCGTCGGTGGTCTTCATGAGATCCATCAACTGAGCCGTGAGTGCGAAATGGCCCAAGTGGTTGGTCGCAAACTGCATTTCAATGCCGTCAAGCGTGAGCTCAAAGGGCACAGCGAAGACGCCGGCGTTGTTAATGAGCAGGTCCAAACGATCATGCGTCTGCGTGAAGGCCTGTGCAAACGACTTGACGCTCGCGAGGCTACTTACATCCAGCTCCTGGAACGTGGCGCTACCGGTCGTTCGCAGATCCTGTTGGATCTTCTGGACGGCCTCGCGTCCCTTTGCTTGGTTGCGGCACGCGAGAATGACGTGGGCGCCGTGGCGAGCCAGCTCGAGAGCCGTGACGAATCCGATGCCCGTGTTGGCGCCCGTGACAATCGCGATCTTGCCTTTTTGCGAAGCGATCTGCGAGGCGTCCCACTTGGCTGGGATGGTGGTGGCGGCAGTGCTCATGGGTTTCTTATCGTGGGCTAGTTGTGGAGCTTGAGGGATTGGGAGAATGGCTTGGATAGATTGTCAAAGCCATCACTACTAGTAGTGTATTTCCCCAGCATCCGCCAGTGCACCGCCGAATGAGATTTTACAATGAGATTTTACAGCCAATGGGACGAGTGTGGATTGTGCGATTGGAGCGAAGCCATCATCATGTCGACGGCCAGAGGCGATGGCGGAGACTGCCACGTCATGCAACCCACAACTCGGCCAGACGCAAACTCTGACTTACTGTACTCCACACTTTCGACTGATCTTCCCATCGAGTTGCCTTGATTCCACCCCCAGTCCGCGCGGTCTCATCAAACGTCGCCACGTTTGCAGCGCTCGGAGTCCGATGACGAGACCAATCTTCAACATCCATTTCAAGAAGGTCATCACTCCTGCAAAGTACTTCCGAGTCGGAAAACCGGTATCATACCAGTGCGGGCATTCATTCCAACTGCAAACATACACTCTGACAATCACATTTTCCCGCATTTTGCCTTTTCGTGCGAGGGACTCGAAACTCGCCATCACTTTCAATTCAACTGCCGCCGTAGACGGCAACAAGCAGGCCATCGACACGCACAACAACATGCTGAACTCGTGTGCGCCTTCATCGCCGTAGACAGATGTGGCGTCGCTGTCCATGATCGAAGACTGGGAGCTGGACTTTGACTTCCTCTTTCCTGAGGTTGGCAACTCCTCGTCATTGGAGACAGTGAAGGAGACGTGTCCACAACGGCAAAACCCGATCAGCTCCAATACGAACACCAAGGAGGCGTCATTGGCGTTGCCGTACAATGGCCGTAAGCTCGAGATCCTGGCATTGCGCGAACACGCCGAGCGACTGCAGCGGCAGATTGATGCGAGCACGCGCATTGCCGAAGACGCGGCTATTGCGCGAGCGCGAGAAGAAGAGCACGAGCTACAGGGACTGCAAGGCGTATGGAAGGACATCTCGCATCACCAATTGGTGCAGCGGCAGTTTGTAGAGGCGGAGAACAGCGAGTTGCGAACGGAGCTCAAGAGCCATATTCAGTCATCACGGCAACTACTGAACCGCTCTACAAGGGCTCTCAAGGCACAGGTGCGGATCAGTAATTGCTATTTTCTTAGATATGCCACTCATCAATGTATCTGTGTGCATGTAGGACTTGGTCCCGCGTCCGATCCACTTAGAGGATGATTTTTTCGAAGAATTTCTGCCTCCAGCCGAGCATTCGGCTCAACTCGAGGAGCTCTTCACCCAGACGTCCTCCGTATTCTCACGACCCTCGTTCACCTCCGATCGCACAGAATTCCAGAATATCCAGGTGACCGAAGACGGCGCGAACGGCACGATGGTCGTGTTTGAAGTCTCTCTGCTTCTTCCACTTGATGTTACCACTGTTGCCGACACTCTGTTCCAGCACACAGTCCGCATGACATCAAACGAGCGCGTGTACGAGTTTAAGAACCTTCTACAACCGAATGAGGACTCGCTTGTATCGCTGTTTGTCGGGCTCCCAGCGGGAAACGGCGCTAATGGCACGATGCAAGGCCAGATCGCGACGAAGAAGAATATTTCGAGTCCAGACTTGGCTGTTGTGGTCTCCAAGATGTACGCGGGCGTTCTCAAGACGGACTTTATTCCATTCAGCATGTCTGGAGAAGGCTGGCTGCGTTGTTTACAAGTGCATCAAGGTCTGCCCACTAGTGAAAGCTCCAAGACTAGTCCGCTGACCCAAGTCCAGTGGTTTCGACGCTTTCGCACGCGGCCGTTGGATCCGACTAGGACGCCAGCTTGGACCGATTTGCACGGGGTCATCGCGACTCGCGTCAAGCACAGTCTTGACTGGAACCTGCAGGCCGTCGAGAACTTGCTGCTGTCCCATAGTCGACGCAAGTTCGGCACTTTCGTGCATGACGCACTGGCTGAAGTATCCGTTTAATTAGTCTGAACTAGTTTTCGTCCTTTAGTATTACGTCTCCCTCCTATTTTTCCTTTCAGTCCTCCTTTCTTTCTTGCGAAAGGACGACAGTTGGGCGGACGTTTACCACGCCACGATTAGAGTAATCATTTGGATTTATCAACCGAGTTATCCGTTGATAAATCCATATGATTACGTCTTTATATAGACATAATTGAGAAGAGATAACTACAAAAATAGACTGTGACGTACACTCTCGCAGCATCAACAGCAGAAAGTCGGTGTCATACGCAATCAAGATGGAGTGTAAAAGACTCCATAAATCGATATCATATCATGGAAAATATGATGGCACTCGTCCTGAAACAGCACAAAAAGTACAGAAGTTTTACCGATAAATACAGAAATCGCACAAAACGGGCGAAAACAGCCCTGTCACAGGGTGGGCGACAGGAAGGCGACAGGAAGTAGTGACCGTTCCGGAGCTATCGCTCCGGTGCGTAGCGCTTGCGCCCGCTATGCTCCGCTCCGCTAAACGCTCGGGAGATAGCGCCCTACGCTTCGCTTCGGGGCTATCGGCTTTTAGATCATGAATTCTGGACAGTTTGGGTCGCAATCGATCATGCTCCGGGGGG
>JAADWY010000427.1:0-27272 GCA_023336355.1 Pythium dissotocum
GGCGGTGGCTAAGGACGCGTCGGATATCATCTTGATGGACGACAACTTCACGTCGATCGTGCAGGCGATCAAGTGGGGGCGCAACGTGTACGACTCGATCGCGAAGTTTCTGCAGTTCCAGCTCACAGTCAACGTCGTGGCCATCGCTCTGGCGTTCCTGGGTGCGATCATCCTCGAGCAGTCTCCACTGTCCGCGGTGCAAATGCTTTGGGTCAACTTGATCATGGACTCGTTCGCCTCGCTTGCTCTGGCCACGGAGCCTCCGACGCAAGCTCTTTTGGAGCGACGGCCATACCCAAAGACGAAGCCGCTGCTGTCCAAGGCCATGACCAAGCACATCCTCGGCCAGTCAGTGCTCCAACTGGTCATCCTGCTCATCCTGACCTTCTCGGGGGAGAAGTTGCTCGGCGTGAAGTCCGGTCGTTTCAACGACCTTCCAGACGACGAGAAGCACGACCCGACGGTGCACATGACCGTGATCTTCAACACGTTCGTGTGGATGCAGCTGTTCAACGAGCTCAACTGCAGAAAGATCCACGACGAGCTCAACATCCTCGACGGCATCATGGGCAACCACGTGTACATCTACGTCACCATCTTCCAGATCGTGATGCAGATCCTCATCGTGCAGTTCACTGGCCGCTTTTTCAACTGCGCGCCGTTGAACGCTGGCCAGTGGGGTATCTCCATAGGCCTGGGTGCTCTGGCGCTGCCCGTCGGCTTCGCGCTTCGATTTTTATCGGCGAAGCGACTGCCGTCGTGGATGGCGATCTGCCACGAGACCGACGCCGTGGACCACCCAGGCGTCGCGAAGGCCCAACAGAAGGGGATGGCAGCCAAGGTGGCAGCAGAGGGCGGACACTAGACACGTTGTCTCCGCGACATACGAGCGAGCGGCTTCTCCACTGCCGTCTTCCTGGACTGCCGGGCTCTGGCTTGGGGCAGTATTTAATTTTGATCGCGCGTGCCACGTGAGACCAACGCGTCCTCTGCATCCCCTCCTCCCCCTCGAGCCGACCTCGTCAGCCACTAGCATTATAGCCTCCTCTACATACCAAGGCGGCAATCGCTGCCTCCTATTGCTTTGTATATTCTTCCCCATTCTCCTCTCCATCAATCAATTCGCTGTCATCCATGATCGTGTGGTGAATCACGATCACGACTTGTGACTAATGTTGGCTCGTCTCAGGGTGGTTACATTAGTATAGCCTAGCTTAATCGGCTCGTCTGGCGTGGTTCCAGACCTGACGGGTTACAATCTGCAACGTAACCGCAGCGTCTCGTCGTTGGTTCATTGCGCTTGCTCTCAGATCCGAGCCTATCGTTTAGACTTGGCTCCGCGCGTGGCTGACACCCGAGTGAATCTCTAACCGGCGTGAATAAAACAGATCTGCCCACCGGGCGGCCGGCGTTTGTCCCATCGCCGCCGACTGACACTGCTCCTTGCAATCTGCGCGTTCGTCCAGGCGTCAGTTCTGCTCGTGCGGCTTGTGTATCCATCCCCTCGACAACTTCAGCCAGCCACGCACTCGCAGTCTTGGCTCTTGGCGCAGCTCATTTCCAGATCCTGCCCTTCCAGGTCTAACCGCCCGCAGAGCTAACCATGGTGCAGTTCGCCAAGAAGCTCGTGGCCGCGCAGCGCCCCGAATGGAAAGGGTGCGTCCGTCCTATCAACTCGTTAGTCCCTGCGTCGGATCCGTGTCAGCGTCTAACTTGTCGTTTGCCTTTTCCTAACCGCTTGGCGTCCGTGTTGCCGCGTGACCTAACTACCTCTCGGTCTATCGGTCGGCCGCTGGTTATCTCTCGCTGTGCGCCACCCATTTCGGATCCGACCCCTGCAGCCACTACCTCGAGTACAAGCAGCTCAAGAAGAAGCTCAAGAAAGTGCTGGCGTCCACGCGCGACCTCCATGCGCCGCCCACGGTCGCCGTGCAGGAGGGCTTCCAGCGCGCGCTTGACTCAGAGGTGGAGCGCGTCGTGCTCTTCTTCCTCACGCAGCAGGGCGAGTTCGCGCGCACGCTGGCGGCGCTGCGCCGCGAGCAGAGCGCCGTGCTGCTGGCGTCCGACCTGGAGGCCATGCACGCGCTGGCCGACCGCTTCCGTCGCACGGGCGACGAGCTCGTGCAGTTGCTGCACTACGTCGAGCTCAACGCCACGGGCATCCGCAAGATCCTCAAGAAGCACGACAAGCTCATGAAGGAGCGCAAAATCATGGGCTCGTACCTGTCCTCGCGCACCGACTCGCAGGCCTCGCATCTGCAGCAGCTCTACCACGACGAAGGCATCTCGGCCATCATCGCGACTATCCGCTCGGCGCTCACGGAGCTGCGCAAGCTGGAGGTCGCGCTCGCCGCCGACGCCACGAGTCGCTCGCTGCAGCGCACGATCTCGGAGGACGAGCCCGTGCTCAACAAGATCGCATTGGCGCGGCGCCGTCTGCAGCAGTCCACGCAGTACGTCAAGACCGTGGCCGCGCAGGCTCTGATCTTCGACGGCGAGTCGTCGGAAGACGAAGAGGATGAGGCCTCCGGGTACCTGGCGTTCCGTCCACGGATCAAGTCGTCCGAGATCTCGCGCTTCATCAACATGACCTGCACGTTCCTGTACATGACCAACTACTACATCGTCGCGCCCACGAGTGGCGACTACGCCGCGGCACTGGGCGCCGAGGCCGCGCTCTCGGGTGTGATCGTTGGTATGACGCCCATCGCGTCGCTGCTCAGCGCCGTGCTCTACAGTTGGTGGGCCAACCGCTCGTACCGCGCGCCGCTACTCTTCGCGACGTGCTGTCTCGTGGTCGGCAACGTGCTCTACGGTCTCGCGCTCTACTACAACAGCATCGCCATGGCCATCACTGGCCGTCTGCTCAACGGCTTCGGCGGCGCGCGTGCCATCAACCGTCGCTACATTGCAGATAACTACTCGCGCGAAGAGCGCACGCAGGCGTCGGCTTTGTTCGTGACCGCCAGTGCGCTGGGCATGGCTGCCGGCCCAGCACTCGCTGCGCTGCTGGACTACGCGCCGGACTTTGTGGTGCTTGGCGTGCCAATCACCACGGAGACGGCGCCTGGCTGGGTTATGGCGGTGTTCTGGATCGTGTATCTCGTCGCTACGGTTCTGTTCTTCGAGGAGCCTCCTCGTCCGGACCGCATCTACCGCATTGAGAACGCCACGGCGTCGATGGAAGCGGGTTCGAGTGGAAAGCTCAGCGAGTCGACGTCGCTGCTGGCCACGCCCGGCGGCACGGCCCACAAGGCGCCGCCGCTGTCGTCGCTGTGGCACAACGTGCCCGTGGTGGCCACGCTCGTGATCTACATCGTGCTCAAGCTCGTGCTCGAGTGTCTGCTCACGGCCAGCTCGACCATCGCGCAGTATTACTTCAACTGGAACTCGATCGACTCGGGTCTGTACCTGGCGGCGCTGGGGCTGCTCATGTTCCCGACGAACGTGATCGTGAGTTGGCTCTGCGTGCGCTACGACGACCGCGAGCTCATCCTGCGGTCCGAGATCCTCATGCTCGTGGGTGTGGCCGCCATCGTCAAGTACGCGCACGGCTACTCGTCCGTGCAGTTTATCGTGGGCGGCGTGCTCATCTTCATCTCGACCAACGTGCTCGAGGGCGTCAACATGTCGTTGCTGTCCAAGACCATTCCCAAGTCGTTCGCGCGCGGCACGTTCAACTCAGGTCTGCTCGCTACGGAGGCCGGCACGTTCGGCCGTGCGCTGGGCGACGTGGCCATCACGGTCGTCGGACTGCCGGGCATCAAGTACGTGCTCAACTGGACCTTCGTGCCGCTCGTGCTCACCAGTATGCTCACGATCCTCTACACGCTGCGCGTGTACCCCAAGCTCGTTGCTCGCGACGACTAGAGCGACAAGCTTCAGAATCAATCAGCCAAGCAACTCAATCAATCAATCAATCGATCGAATCAATCATCATTGCGATTTTCTTTTTTAAAAACAAACTCATGGATCATAGTCTCGTGGCCTTGGCTTACTGTTCACGCTCGATCACGACAGCGGACGCGCCGCCGCCACCGTTGCACACGGCCGCGACGCCGTAGCGACCACCTTCCTGCGCGAGCACGGAGCTCAGCGTGACGATGATGCGCGCACCCGAGCAGCCCAGAGGGTGGCCTATCGCCACGCCGCCGCCGTACACGTTGACCTTGGAGGTGTCAGGCAGTCCCAGGATCTGCGCGTTGGCCAGGGCGACGGCCGAGAACGCCTCGTTGATCTCCATGAAGTCGACCTGGTCGAGCGAGATCTTGGCGTGGGCCAGCGCCTTGGGGATGGCGATGGAAGGCGACGTGGTGAACCACTTGGCGTCCTGCTCGGCGTCGGCGAAGCCGCGCACGACCGCCAGGATCTTGGCACTGAGTCCGAGCTCCTGGGCCTTGGCGCGGCTCATGAGCACGATCGCGGCGGCGCCGTCGTTGATGGGCGACGCGTTGCCAGGCGTGATGGTGGCGCCCACGGCGCTGTCGGCAGGCGCCGTGAAGCACGTGCGCAGCTTCTGGAGCGTCGCCAGGTTCACCTCGCGCGCCACGACCTCTTCGTCCTCCGTCACCACGATAGTCTCCTTGCGGGTCTTGACCTCCACAGGCACGACCTCGGCTCGGAACTTGCCGTCGCGCGTGGCCTGCAGCGCGCGGCGGTAGCTCTCGGCGGCGTACGCGTCCTGCGCATCGCGCGTGAGCCCGTACTTGAGAGCGCAGAGCTCGGCGAGGTCACCCATCGGGATCTTGTCGGCAGCGTCCATCAGACCGTCCTACATCAATACGACCAGTTAGCATCAATCACACACATGACTAAAGTCAAATGAAGTCTTACGGTCTGGATGGCGTCCGTGAAGACGAGCTCGCCGAAGCGCGCGCCCGTGCGGGCCTTGCCGCTGAGATGCGGCGCCTGGCTCATGCTCTCCATGCCGCCGATGACCACGACGTCGCGCTGGCCAAGCATGATCGACTGCGAGCCGAAAATCAGCGCTGTATAACATCAATCAATCCGTTCATCAATCAATCATGTTCTCAAAAATCACTCAAGATGTCTGGAGAACGCACCCTTCATGCCGGAGGCGCAGACCTTGTTGACGCTCGTGCAGGGCACCGTGGCCGGCAGACCAGCGCGCACGGCCGCCTGCTTGGCGGGCGACTGGCCCGTGCCCGCGGAGATCACGTGGCCCAGCACGAGCTCCTCCACGGCGCTGGGTGCTACGCCCGCGCGCTCGACGGCCGCGCGGATGGCGACGGCGGCCAGCTCCGTAGCCGACAGCGACGCGAGCTTGCCCTGGAAGGAGCCCACGGGCGTACGCGCGACGCCCACGATGCACACGTCGCGAGGGCTCTGGCTCTGGCTCATGGTTGTAGTAGTGGAAGTAGTGGTGGTGGAGGAGGAGGACGAAATGCGTTTCTGGCTTGGACGGCGACGGCGTGTTGTCGACGAACGGCATGGGTGTCATCGGCGCTGGATCATGACGAGCTACGCGGACGTGGTGCGAGAAAAGTAGCGGTATGAAGTAACATCGATGGTGATTGGCTGAAAAGAAGCTGGGCAGTTGAACTTGGCGGAAACGACCAAGTGCAGATTGCGTTGACGACCCAAACGTACAAATATCAAGACAGATTGAATAAAGAAACGTGTTTTGAATGTTTGAGAGCTATTATCTGTGTTTAGGCACTCGAAGCGACGCGGTCGACCATCGAGTCGGTCCTGCAGCGAGCCTTGAGCTCGTGAGGCAGCTCTGCGTTTGATTTGCAGTCGCCAGAGCGGATTCTTCTGCATTTTCCAGGGACTCAAGACGCTGAGGACCATGACGAAGGCTTATATCATGTGGGCGGTTGGCCTGCTGCTCCCTGGGGCTTCAGGGGCCACGGTCTCCGCTAATAGCGGGCTAAGCATTGTCGTGCCCATGCTGCTCGACTTCCAGCCCGTGGTCGTGCCACTTGATCCGACAAGCGACGTCCACAAGAAGCTTCTGCAGTTCTGTGTCGACCATTTGCTCGACATTGAGCGATGCCACGTTCTTGAGGACGCAGTGGCCGACGTCATGCGCCTCGAGAAAGGCGGCCAAGCGTGGCCGTGCCGACCGAGTGAAATGCCGCTTGCGCCTTCGTTTGCGCTGGTCAAGAACCTGCTCGTGGCAGTCGATTCGTCTGAGCAGCGGCCGTCGTTCCAGTGGCTCGAAGACTCGTCCGACCACATCGCGACAGACATTTGCAGCTTTCTCGCTGAATCCCACGCCGCCGTCGACGTCTCAGCTGAAGGCTGTGTGGAACCGCTGGCCGCTGCGATCACGCTGTCATTTCAGTGGCTCAACGCGATCCCTGCGTGCGACGTCCATGCAGCTAAGGCGCGGCCGTCGATTCGCTTGCAGTCGGCCGGGCGAAAGGGTTTGGCGAATCGAATTCGCGAAGCGGAGAAGCCCACCACGCCGATGGCGACGACGATGACGAGGTCTGCGAGCGACTACACGATCACCATCACACCGTTGCAGCTCGTTGACTCACACGAAGAGATACCGCTGAGCGAAGTCGATGATGCAGTTGAAGATGACAAAGATCAAGCGCGGGCTGAGGATCGGCCCATTCGAATTACTCCGATCATCGACAGTTCTGAGGCGATCGAACTGCCACCAACAATGGAGGCGACTTCCGACGAAAGCCAGCAGGCGGACGTGTTCATGGCGGACGCACTGGTCTTCGTGGCGTTGTTCGCCGTCGTCATGATGGCGCAGTGGCTCAGAGTACTGCTCATCGCACAGCACAAGTCCATTGAGGTTGACGGCGAGAGCGTGCGTGGCGGCAACGTCGTAACCCCCCTCGACGTCGGCACTGAACAGCTCCCACCAAGCAGTGAGCGAACCTTTCAGCATGGCTTGGCGATCCTCCGCCGCGTGAACGAACGCTCCCTTTCACGCATGGCCATGCGACGCTGGCGAGCAGCCTCACAAGCGCGTGAGGTGCTGACAGTGGAAACAGACCCACGACTGATTGGTGACTCAACTCGACCCGACCCGACTGAATCCCCAGCAGAGACGGACCTCTCTGCTGCGGTAGGAACCCCTCGTTCATCGGCAGCGCACAAATGTGCCCCGCCATTTTCACTGGTGGCGATGTCGCTCTTGATGCCTCCGTGCTCACCGATGACGACTTCGTCTCCTACGAGCAGTCGAGCCGAGTCCGATACGCCGTTGGCGCGAGTGACTCGTCTTCTGGAAGCGGAATCCTCGACGACTGAGCTGCTGGATCAGTTCGAAGCCGCTCGACTTGCAGCAGAGCACCAATCCGCCGCAGCTCGTCGGATCCAGCGAGCGTGGCGTTCATGGCGTTCGTCTTCGAGTTCCGATACGCGAGATGGAGCGAAACAAAGCCATCGGCTTCCACATCGAGCGTCGCAGCTTCTTCGCCAAGTGCGTCGTCTTCAATCGCATTTCTCGAACCCACGCGAAGATTTGGTCGGTCAGTCGGCATCCTCCGCGTAGGCTGAGACTCTCAAACAGTATGGCAGCCGTTACAGGAATTAGAATAGCTCATTGTAGTCTGCGTCTGCGTGCCTTTCCTCTGCCTTTTCATCTCATTTCCTCGCAATTCTTGATTTGAAGCCACATTGAATACCGTCAACGTAGATACCATGGCGCTCAACCTCTCACCGGAAGAACTCGCCGAGTTTCGCGAGATCTTCAACCTCGTGGACCGGGTACGGACGATGAGGACACGCTCATGAGTCCTCACCCAGTACTGATCGTGTTGGTATGCTTTTTCCTTGGTCAGGATCGTGGTGGTTCCATCACCAAAGTCGAGTTGGGCGAGCTCATGGATACGCTGGGCATCGACACGTCGCCTGAAGAGATCGACCTCATGATCCACGAGATCGACCAGGACAGCAACGGCGAGATCGACTTCGACGAGTTCGTCGCCGTCATGTCGCGCAAGGTCAACGCCACGTACACGTCGGACCAGGTGAAGAGCGCGTTCAAGGCGTTCGAAGGCAACGCGTCGGCACCCGGGTACATCAAGGCCGACAAGCTGCTGCTCGCGCTCACGACGTACGGCTCGGACCGCATCTCGCCCGAGCAGGCCCAGGAGCTGATCAGCCAGGTGAGTCCCATGTTAGAACAACAATACTCCAGGATAGAGACTCACGATGTTGGCGTTTGAGCTGCAGTTGGAGCCCGACCAACAGGGAAACATCAACTACGTCGAGTATGTCAACATGATGATGTCGGAGTAGCGGCGTACGCGCCCGAAGTAAATCAAAAAGAGCGTTCCATTCCATCACTGCACCATCGACGCGCTCTCGCTCTGTTCGTCGTCTGAGGCTCGCACGATGTCGTTGTCTTCGACGGTCTCCGCAGACGCAAGTCGCGGGCGTGTGGACGTCGTTTTGATCGTGAGGACCGTGCACGTGATGTCGTCGTGGAAACGCCTCCGCTCCCGACCACGCGGAAGCGCCAGAAGCTCGTGAAGCATCATGCCGTCGCGATGCGCGACCTTTTCCAGCGCTAAATGCACCAGCGCAGCACTGGAATTGGCGAAGAACGCCGACTGCTGCGAGTCTGAGCACGAACACAACATCACCAATTGTCGTAAGCACTCGATCTCACGTAGCAACATCATCATCGTAGTTGTACGCACCGTATCGCGAGACGACTCCGACGGCTTCTTCGCAGCCAACGACTTCCCAGAGCCCGTCACTCGCAAGAATGAGGATCTGCTCGGCGTACTCCTCCTCGTCGTGGTAGAGCTGATGCCTCGAGATGCTTGGCTCCACCGTAATGTACGGCACCTTGCTCTGTAACAAGCAAACATTCAGTGCCTAAAAGAGCAGATACCTAGCACAAAAACAACGGCGGCTTACCTTGAAAGGCGCGGAACTGAGCTTTTCGTACTTGAGGTAGAAGTCCCCGAACGCTCTCGTCACCGCTAGACTTCCGGCCACACGCTTGACGCCGTACGCGTTCTCACTTTCCTGATCGTCCTTGCTCAGCCGAATGGCATTGCGGTCTCGCGAACGCTCCATGACCAACTTGACTTCGCTGGCATTCTTGCAGTTGTGTTCCACCGACAGCTCACTCGCCCACACGCGGTTCGTGATGGGGTTTCGCCGTCCCAGCACGGCAGCGCAGTCGCCGACGTTGGCGACGTACAGCGTCGAGTCGACGATCAGTGCCACGACCGCGCACGAGCCAGTGTTGCAGTAGCCCTTGGACATGCGGAGGCCAGGCGGAAGCGACTCGAGGTAGCTCTTCAGAGCGTCGTCGCACACGGTGAACGCCTGCTTCAACGCCGCTTCCACTTCCTCGGGCGAAGACTGAGACGACACGCGCGCGAAGATCTCGTCGCACAGCTTCGCCTTCAGATGCCTGGACACAGAAGACGACCGTCAGTACAGACGTCTCATCTGATAGACACATCTCCAACGACGAAGGACTCACTCGACGGCGACGGTGCCCCCGTGGCCATCGAAGACGGCGTGCAGACGGATCACTATCACGTACAAAGTCCCGTGAGCAATCGATCAAATACGCAGAACTAATCACAGCCAGCACACACCTGGATCGGATGGCTTGATGGCGTTCACGCTGCGGTCTTCGCTGGGCAGATTGGCCTCGTACTGGCTCGTCACGTACTGGAACTGCATCTCTTCTTCGTCCGGTTTTCGTCGTCGTATCATCGGCAGCGCGTCGCTTGTCCCCGTGGCTTCACACTGGCACTCCATCGACGTGGCGCTGGGTCGGATCGTGAGCTGCGCGCCGCTCGTGGGCGACCACGCACAGCTCCACGGGATCTGCCGCGCACTGAGCTGCTCCAGCAGCCGCGCGTTCGTGGCCACCACGACGCTCACGCCCACGACGTCGGCCCCGCAGCTCAGCAGCGCGTCGCGTGCTGCCAGCACGGCGTCCACGCCGTCGATCCAGTCGCTGACCAGCAGCACGCGCGTGCCCACAGCCGCCAGCAGATCGCGTCGCCACTCGACCACCAGCCCCGTCGCCTCGTGGCGGACGCTGACCACGCGCTGACACGGCGCCGTCGCCTTCACCATCGGCAACGCTGCCTCGCTGACTGCTGACTGCTGACCTTGGATCTTTTTCTCAGCTGCTGACGGCCGTCCGCGCTTCCTCGCGCGCAGCACCGGCGTCGTCGTGGGAGCCGCCACGACTGGCATTTCCTGCTTGGGATGAGCACTGACCACGCTCAGTTGACCCAGTGCTGCTCATACAAGAGCCACATCTGCAAAGTCAGTATCATTGCAGTTGAAATGCTGCGGCGCATACGCCTCGTACCTGTGCCGTGGCGTCCGGCCATGGCACCCGCAATCGCGCTTGTGAAGCTGTGGAGATGCGCGGCTTCTTCGTGGACTGCGACGACGAGATCGATGGGCGACAGGCGAAACGCGCGCAGCAGGTCATCGCTCATGGCTTGGAGTGTCTTGGCGTCGCCCAGAACGCCCGAGAGATCGATGGGCGTGCGCGTCACAGGCGTTTCCCCCGCGCATCGGCCTGTTAAGTCGAGTCGCTGGACGTACGCAATCGGCTCTGGCGCAGCCGCCACTGCGTCTTCAGGCACGTCATTCGGTGGTGAGCTGGTTGAGATAGTCGGTGGATCGATGGGCGCCTTGGCTTTGACTTTCGTGCGGCGCTTGTCCTTCACAGGCGCCGCCGCTGTCGCGCCATTGGCCACCGCCGCCATTTTCGCGTCCTTCTGGTCAAAAGGTCACTGTCGTCCCGCGCAAAATTGCCATAACTAACGTATTCAAATCACGCATCCATAACTAACGACCACGCGTTCGATTGAAGACAAGATATTTACTATCTCAGTACCCTGACGTCTGCTGCCGATGGATGATGCATCGCGCATCACCGACCTGCGAGCGAACGCGGGGGAAGATGAAGATTCCGCAGAGAGAAAACTCGCTGCGTGCGACGCGTCCGCACTGACTTCTCCGCCACACCACTTCGGCTTCTTCCACAAGCGCGACCACCGGCCAGCCTCATGCGGAAACGCAGCGTCACCATCCCCCGTGAGTTGGATCTGTAGACGACTCGGGTGACCTCTCCGCCTGATTTCTGACGTGTTTCTGCTACTTACTTCCTGACAGGCGGCCGCGTCGTGCATCAACTGCGCCACAACCGCGTGCTCAAGCACCTCTTCTTCACCAGCGGCGTGCACTCGTGGGAAGTCCACGTCGCGCGCATGGGACTCAGCGCCGCCGTCGTCGTAGGCGCAGTGGCCTCTGAACGATTCGACGGCGAGACGCTCAACGGCCCACTGAGCTCCTGGACAGGCGGCGCCATCGGCTACGCTGCGTACGGCGCCATCATCCACAACGGCGTGGAAGTCGCGTGCGTGGAGCCTTTCGACGAGGGCGACTGCGTGGGCGTGCAGGTGGATCTGAACGCACGCACCATCGCCTTCTATCTGAATGGCAAAGAGATCACGACGCGGAGTCCCGCTGACTACAAGGCCGCCTGTCTGGTGTTGACGACGCCGGCGTCCACGTCAGTCACAACCGCCCAGCAAACTCTGCCGCCTCTGACGTTCACAGCACCGGCGCTGTTCGCCGCAGTCACACTCGCGCCCACCACAGACGACGTCGATATTTATTCCACGCCCACGCCCTTCTAGCGGCACGCCTGCCTCCACACTCAGCTTCTCAGCATGAAGCATGAAGCATCCTCCACAGTCTTGCATGTTGAAGAATGCCTCGAATAGTCCCTCATGGGTGCTAATTGAGTTTGGCTTCTATCATTTCTAATTGTTCAATCCCGCATTTCTATCCGGATGGCACGCGCCTCATTTCAATTGAGCTGCTGGTGACCGCGCTGATAATGGCGGACTCGAGTGTGAACGCGGCCATGAGCACAGGATTCTACAGCGCCGAGACCGCCGCCACGGAGCTGCTCACGCACCTCTACAGCAGCAGCGACTATGCGCCTGACGCGGAGCTGGCGTCGCCGTTCGAGATGCTGGGTGACTCGAAGCCGCAGGCCAAAGTGGACGCCAGCGCCGAGCCGGTCGAGTTCAAGGGCATCCGCATGCGCGACTGGGTCATCGGCTGCAACAAGACCCATATCACACCCGTGGACGACCTGGACAAGTGCGTTTGCTGCTGCAGTGGTTATATTGGTAGACGTATTGCATGCTGACGCTGTGGGTTCTGTGGACTGGTAGGATCGCCGACGAGACCAAGCTGACGCCGCCAGAGATGGTCTTCGGCAAGAACCAGTTGCTGTTCTTTCACGAGCCGAGCGGCGTGAGCTACAACTTCCTAGTGACTGAGGCGCTCAAGGGCGCGCACTTTCCACCACCACAGAGCGACCAGGCGGCTGATATCGTCGCTCAGCAGCAGCTCAAGGTCTCCGTCGCCAAGCACAACTCCAACAAGTGCGTTGTTCTCATCCTATCGAATCGTGTGCTTGCTCGTGAATTGACTCTTTACTGTGCGATTCTGTAGGGAGGACGTGAAGGAGCTCAATATAACGTACGACTGGACCTTCACGACCGACTACAAGGGCACGCTTCAGCGACTCGTTCGTAGCGAGGAGACTTATGAGCGCAAGGAAGACGTCAAGGTCGCACCCACGGAGGAACGCATCGACATGGACAAGCTCCGTGAGCGTGAGCCGATTCTCTGGTTCGAGGACGTCGGGTTGTTCGAAGACGAGCTCCACGACCACGGCGTCTCCGCCATGTCCATCAAAGTGGTGGGTTTCAACTCTCCATGACGTGCTCACAATAATGCGGTTTACTGAACTATTTGATGCTTTTCTCGCAGCGCGTGATGCCCTCTGGATTCTACGTGCTGGCTCGCTACTGGATGCGTCTCGACATGGTTGTCGTGCGTCTCCATGAGACGCGCGTGCACCACCTCTTCGGCCGCGACTACATGACGCGCGAGTACACGCGCAAGGAGGAGCAGTTCGAGGCGCTGTTCGCCAAGGGCCACCCGCGTGGCATGGCCCACTACACCAACATTGACACGTACCAGCAGCATCTGCCTGTGCGAGAAACCGTGGTGGAGAAGATCTACTTGCAGTGAGAGGTAGAGAGACACCACCATCCAGACAGACAAGTGTGTTATTGTGATGAGCGTTACGGCGCTGCTGCTACTGTGCTGGCGCCGTCGTCGAGCTCCTTTTGGATGGCGTTAAGCTGCTGGAAGAATGCAAAGAGCTCGCCATGATCCATCTCGATGTCCAACTTTTCCTAATCGAACACAACACGTCAGACCACATAGTGCCAAGCGGAAGGGACCTTTGCTGCTGCAACTAAGGCGTACCGCTTTCGTCCCCACTCGTTCCTCCATTGTGAGCTGAAAGATCGCCTTCGGGTCGCTCTGGTTGCTTAGGAAACGGTTGCCCAACTCCAGTTGCAGCTGCCACTCGCTGCGCGTCAGCGTCTTCGTCGATCCGTCGAAAGGCAGCGCAGTCGCCAGCTTCTCCGCAACGACGCGGCCTTTCTTGCGCCACAGCTTCTCAATCACAGCCACGACGCCAGGCTCAAGCCCTTCGCCTTGCAGGACAGTCGCCAGTTGGTCCTCTCCAAAAGCTGCTGTCTCCTGGAAGATCGTCGTCGCTGCCGTCACGACGTCGTTGATGACGCGCTCGCTGAGCTGCAGCATCGCCGTGAGCTGCTGCATCTCCTCGGCTGAGAAGACCTCTTCTGTACCGGCATCCTTCGCATCTTCCTAAGGAATCCACCATATCATGAGTCTTCCACAAGAGACGCCAGAGACAGCATTGCTGTAAAACCGCACCTGCGCCGCGCGCTTGTCGAGAATGTGCGCGAGCACTTGAGGCAGCTTGTCGCGCGGCACACGATTCAGAACTCCCACGCCGCTGCTACAGACAACATCCACACGCGGTCATATCTACGTTAGTTACGATTTGCGGCTGCAGGCGTCTCCATCTACAGGATCAACAGACACTTCTTCCTACCTCATTTTGGCTGGTCTATTGATTGTGGAAGAGCTCCAAGACATCAAGAAGATCGAAACACCTGTGTAAATGCATGTTTAGCCAGTTGAACCCATATCACACAACGAAGGTACGACCCTCCCAAAAGATTGCTGAACACTTGAAGAGCTCACAACGGCAAAGAAGATCAGCAAGAGACTGGAGCAGCGATGGGCAACGCTGTCGTGCGAGTGAACGGCCACGCGTACGAGAACCAAGGCGTGCTGGCCGAGGGAGGCTTCGCCACGGTGTGCCGCGTGCGCCGCGGTGACGCGCAGTTCGCGCTCAAGTGGACGCGCGGCATCGGCGACGACGCGCAGCTCCAACGCATGCTGCTGGAGATCCAAGTGCAGCGCAAGCTGCAGCACCCGAACACCATGCGGCTCGTGGAGGCGGAAGTCCGCGTGAGTGATAGTGGGGTGGGCAGCAGGGAATCGTCGCCCGCGAAGCCAGGCGCAGAGTGGGCCTCAGCGCAGCGCACGAAGGAAGTGCTGATGGTGTTCCCACTGTACCCACGTGGCACACTACAGCAGCACATCGAGCACTGTTACGAGCAGCGTACGTCGTGTATAAGCGGATGCTGTAGTATTTGGTGTGCTGATACTAATTATATTGTGCGATGCAGAGATCCCTGCGTTCACGGAGCGAGACTGCCTGCGGATCTTCCTACTAATCGCGGAGTCGGTGCTCGAGCTGCAGGCG
Source organism: Pythium dissotocum (assembly GCA_023336355.1). NCBI lineage: Eukaryota > Oomycota > Peronosporomycetes > Pythiales > Pythiaceae > Pythium > Pythium dissotocum. The sequence goes on from JAADWY010000427.1 coordinate 14,660, forward strand.
AGGGGCTACGCGCATCGCGATATCAAGCCACATAACGTCCTGCTGACGTCATCAGACCCCATGGAACCCGTCCTGACGGATTTCGGGTCGATCTACCCTGTCAAGACATCGATCACCTCCGCACATGACGCATTGGAGCTCTTCGAGGACGCGGCGCAGTACTGCAGCGCCGCCTATCGCGCGCCTGAGCTCTGGGAATCACACTCTTCCACCAGTCTGAGAGGTGTTCTAGACAGCGGACGTACAGACGTTTGGTCGCTTGGCTGTGTGCTTTACGCGATGGCGTTCGGTCCGTTCTCACCATTTGAAAGTCCCACTCAGGGCGTGCTCCACCTCGCGATCTTCAGTGGGACGGTGCGGTTCCCACCCAACAACGCGCGGTTCGGCCAGACCCATTCAGCCGCGTTTGTGGGTCTCATTCAGTGGATGCTGAACGTCTCGGCTCAGGAACGACCGACGATCTACCAGGTACTCGACCGCGTGGATGAGCTGTATGCCGGCCGCAGCCGCAGTCGAACGACCAGCCGAAGTGCGAGTCTGCGGCGCGCCTACTCCACGAAGCAGCCGTCGCTGCGGACTCAGAAGGGCAGCGACTGGGCGGACTTCAGTGCGTTCCAAAACGACGTTGACAGTGACGCCGTCAGCCCACAGTCCGACCTGACCATGGCGTCCGTGTCGTCATCCTCTGCTGTCTCGCGGACGTCGTCCTGGCACGTCGTATCGCGCCAAGCGTCTGTTGCGGGTGACGATACGATGTCTCTGAAGTCGAACGCTCACTCGACGAGTACGAAAGACGACGAATTCACGGTCACGACAGACCAGCGCCGCAAGCTTTCCATTCAAGGCAGACATCTGCTAGCCACTGCATTGTCGTCCTAATGTTGCGTTGGATTTGTTCCATGTTATCAATCTGTCTATCTATCGCGAACTTCAGGTGATTCTTCTAAGCTGCTTTCGTCAAACAGGTGAAGTGGACGATCAGCAGCGGTGTCTCCATCGTGACGTGCGGATAGAACTGCTGCAGGACGCTGAGCACGTCGCTGTGGCTGGCGAAACCCGTCTTGACCAGCGTCTCGCTGTCCACTTCTGCCAGCTTCACACTCAAGTCGATTCGGTCGACGCGCAAGAACGCAAACGCGTCGCGCTTTGGCGTCGCTTGACTCTCACCGCTCGTTGCCACGACCGTCGCATGCTGGAAAATGCGCCCAAGATCCGAGTTCGCATCATCGACCACGTCCGACGCGAGGCGCATGGTCACCGCCTTCTTGTGACTGAGAATATCGGCGACAAGCGACGCACCGAAGTCCACGCGAGGCAGTTGAGTCGATAGAGACCGCAGTGTCTCTTTCAATGAGACGTCTACGTCGCTTAGCGAGGACGCATGGCGCAACACTTGGTCAAAGAGACGGAGGTCCTGGCGGAAGCGCTTGTTGATGTCGATCCACGGGCGAACAAGTCTGCCGCAGACAGCAACAGCATACTTCCGTCAGTGATGCTAGGGCAAGACACTCTCAAGTGCACACATACGTACTCGATATGACGCAGTGCTGCCTCGAGGGTGAACTGGTTCGTGGCTGTGAGCCACGCGGTCACGAGCGATGGGGATCGCGAGCGACCGGCCAAACTGCGTACGAAACACAATACTTCATCAGTACACAGCACTAGAGGCATACGAAGTCACATACATACCAATGCACGAGCACGTTGCAGTCACGCTGCTTGGCTTGCTTACTACAGCAGAAGAAGCGACGCAGAATTAGCTGATAATGTTCCTCCTCATCTCAGGAGCCACCACAGCCACTCACAGTGTCTCCTCGAGCTTGGCGATCAACACGGGCAGCCGGCTGAACAGCGGCTCATCCAGCGAGTCCTCCATGTTCACCAGCACGCGCGTCACTTCACTGTCTCCATCATCAGCGTGGACGCGCTCGTCATCGGCTCCTAGCAGCGCCAGCGTCACGCCGATGTTGGCTGCCCGCAGTCGCGGCGTGTTGCGCGCCGCATCAATCGATCCCAGGAAGACGCGGTCTGCGATGTGCATGGGCATATCGTCGGCAACGTCTTCCACTTCATATTCCTCCTCTTCCTCGCCGCCCCACGCGTCCACGTCGTCCTGCGTCGCTCCCCACGGAAGGCTCTCGGCGTCCATTTTGACCGTGTTGACAAATGCAGCAAATCTGAGTCTGTCATTTGCATCTGAGTCTGGTTCTGAACTCGGTCTGTTTTCTGGTCGAACTGGTTCTGTACCAGTTAAACTGAGGCCAATTTTCAGCCAATCGCGACGCGGGAGGTTGGCACCCCAGTGGCTCCGTTTGCTGTCTGAGGAGTTCTTTCTGAGTGCAGCGGACAGTCAAGGGAACTGCTTGGGCGTCGCGAACGACTCACGCGCGCGTACGTACTTGTAGCTGCGTCTGAAGCTGCCCGCGTGCACCCCCGCGCCTCCGCGAGCCCACACGCACGCCACACAGACACACCACTGGACGCCATGAGCCAGCGCGCGAGTGCGCCGTCCAACCGACAAGAGGGCGCCGAGATCGAGCTGCTGCAGGACGAGATGGACGCGCTGCGCGTGGCCGGAGACGGCCAGGAAGAAGAGTTCATCAGCGGCTCGTCCATCGACTCGAGCGAGCTGGAGGAGGACGAAGAAGATGACGACGACGACGTGGAGGACGACGACGGCGCCGAGGACGGCAGTGAAGAAGAGACGAGCTGGATCGCGTGGTTCTGCTCGCTGCGCGAGAACGACTTTCTGTGCGAGGTGGACGAGGAGTACATCGAAGACGACTTCAACCTCACGGGGCTCAACACCATCGTGCCGTACTACGACTACGCGCTGGACCTGATCCTGGACATCGAGACGCCCCACGACCAGAACCTCACGCAGATGCAGCAGGAGATGATCGAGTCGGCGGCCGAGATGCTCTACGGACTCATCCACTCGCGCTACATTCTCACCACCAAGGGCATGGCCGCCATGCTGGAAAAGTTCCAGAACGTCGACTTCGGCCGCTGCCACCGCGTGCACTGCCAGGGCCAGCCCGTGCTGCCTGTGGGCCAGTCGGACGTGCCGCGCCACACGACGGTCAACGTGTTCTGCCCCAAGTGCCGTGATATTTACTTCCCAAAGTCACAGCGCGCTGGCCGTACGTGTGCTTTCTTGGTGCTCAGGCCATTGTCCGGTATAGAATCTGACTCGTTCTTTGTATGTGAGCAGAGATCGACGGCGCGTACTTTGGCACGACGTTCCCGCACGTGTTCCTGATGACGCACTCGCAGCTCGTGCCGTCGCCGCCCACGCAGGCGTACGTGCCCAAGGTCTACGGCTTCAAAGTGCACTCGTCGAGTGAGTACTACACGGGCAAGAAGAAGTCGGCCAGCAGTCCAGATAGAAACAGCCATCGTCGCGGACGGAAACGCTTCGACCGCATGCTGCGAAGCTAGAGCGTCGGCCCGTCAGTCGAACGCCGCGTGCTGCTCGCCGGAGAGGGCTTCTGTCTGGAGCCGCACGGAAGCGTTGCGCCACGACTATAAGGCCTCTCATTTTTAGAGCAGAGAAGCCACCGCTCGACTGATGCTCGGTTGCAACGGTGGTTCTCTGTGTCCGTGCGATGGGCTGACGACTCGACAAGACGCGATAGGTTGTAGAATTTTTTAAGCTTCCCCCCACCCAAGACAATACTCAATCCATTCATGGTTGCATTCCAACTAAAACTGGTCCCCTACAGACTGATGGAGTCGACCCAGAGATCCGTCTCGCCGTGGGGCATGCGGTACAGATGAAGCGCGACGTCCATCCCACCGACCATGGGACCGCCACTACCACTGGCGTCTTCCTGCTCCTGGCGGTGCTTCAAAATGTACGACTTGACGACCTCAAACGTCATCTCCTGCTCTCGCGGAGGCGAGTCAAAGCTGGCAGTCGACGCCTTCAGCGGGCTGAACTGTGGTAGCTCCGTGGACCGCAAAATGGCCGCAGTGTTGAGCGAAGCGATCGCAGACGTCGATAACAACCGCACAAGCGTTTCCGCCTCGGGCGTGACCATCTCATCTAGCGGACTGGGCAGGTCCAGCTCTTTGAAGAGCATGCTAGAACGGACGCGGATCGCTTGCGGTGGCGAGTATTGGTCCGTGCCATCCGTCACGAGCAGCTCCACTTCTGGAAGCGAGTTGCCGCTTGCTGCCGGCGCCAGTCGAATGTCGTGGAGAGCGACGTGGACGCGCAAATACTGATGGGACATGGCATCCATCGACGCGGCGACAGTAGCGATTTCGTCGAACGGGTAGTTGTAGCCGATTCCAATCGTGTACTCAGTCGACGGGATGGACAACCGCGGGTAGAAGCTTGAAATCCAGTGGTTCGTTGCCCCATCATGACTGTCGATCTTGCCGTTCTTCCCACCCAACAACGCGAGCCCTTCGATGATAGTGTCCGCCATGGACGGATTAGAGTGCATCGGCTCCGATTCTTGGACTCCTGCACCTTCCAGCCAGCTTTCCGTCGTCGCAGCCATCGCCGAGTCCACTGCCGAGTACTGCGTCTTCACTCCACCAGTCGTTTGCAGCGTTTTCGCAAGCTCGAACGTTCGAGCGCATTCTGGAAACACCATGAACGGTTCAATGTCGTCGTTGCGACGGATTGTCGTGTACATACTGCTGGTCGCGAACTCCAGTCCCGTGTCGTTGTGGCGGGCATCGACCCACTGCAGCCTGGACAAGAGGACTACATCGCCAGCTTGGATGGCGTGGAACGCCGTTGGCTGAGAGTTGACGAACAATCGCGTTACCATCTCGCTCGGGTGGCTTGGGTCGATCATCTTGATCCAGCGGAACGAGCGCACGGCCGACACCGAGTCTACAGGGCCGTCTTCATCACGGAGACGATGCATGCGGCTGACAAATGTCACCACGCCCACGAAGTCGAAGTACGTCGAGTCGACCGTATCCTTGTCGGTCATAACCCAGCGCTGCGTAGAAAACGACGTGACAAAGGGCGGCTCAAGCCACACAGCCAAGTGATTCGCAGCTCTCTCGTCCGTCAGTCCACGTGGTCGCATCGGCAGCACCTCTGTCCGTTCCAGTAGCGGCCAGTATTTTTCTAAGACCAGACGGGGTTAGAATCATATCGTCCGAAAGAAGAAGGTAGCTACCGCTTACCTGGCACGTGGCTCACGAAGCCTCTTGACAAGTGCGTGTACAAGAACAGCTTCTTCGGCTTTTCCCCAGCACGTCGCGGCTGGCTTCGATCGATCGTGTAGCCCTGGAGCTGGATCACGTCGCCTTCTTGGATCGTCAGAAAGTTCTTCGCGGCCATCGATCCGAAGAATGCCACTTCCAACGACCGGTCGCAGTCGCCTACACCATAGCAACAGCATATCTTAATGTCTGCCAACAAACCACCCGACGGACAATCCATCGCCCGCTACTCACTCAGCACAATGTGGAACGTGAATGGAAACGGGTTGGACACGTGCTCGTTTCCGACGTGGATGAGTCCGGACTTGAAGTGCACGATACCGACCATTGGTGGTGGCGGTGGAGTTTCGTCTTCGGCTGCCTGCAACGTGTCGCTACGCTTGCGCTTGGTGGTTATCAAGTTCACCTCTCGGATCGTGTGGATCACACGGTCATCGGCCGTAAAGAGGTCAGTGCAGTAACGTCGACGGCGATCCCACTCGGCCCAGGGCACCGCCTGTGACACGGGAGTGAGTGGCTCGCATTGCAGCGGCTCCCAGTCGGCGGGGTAGTCATCTGAAAAAAGCGACAGGTAGTACATGCGCCCACCGGCGACAGGCACCGTCCCGTGATCTCGGATGTGGGCCTGTGATACGAACTGCAACTCCATGGATGCAGCAGACGACGGTGATCCGAGCAGTGCGTTGCCGGCCGAGTACAAGATCTTGGTGCGTGGAGCGGAGTGGCTACCAGCCCAGGGCTGGCTTCCACCATTGTTACTGGAGCGTGGCGCGAGTTCGTGGATCACACAAACCGAGCGCGTGTGCTGGGAAGACTGCGAGTGCATCGTGCCGTTGTTCTCGTCATGGACGTTGATCAGCTCGTAGTCGTCGATCTCCACAACGTCCAGCTCGCCCACGAGCCCCTGCCACACGAGCGCGTTCAGCGTCGGCGACAAAATCGCCTTCATCTTCATCTGTCCGTCGCTGAGCAGCAGATCGTACACGTCGCGTTGCAGCGCCTCCGATGCTCGCGCAGGTAGCTCTCGCTGCAATGCAGGGTCCGCCACATCTGTAAGAAAGGCCACCATTTGGATCAGCTTAGTATTTAGACCTGCGATTTGATTAGCATGGCTCGCCACTCACAGCGATAGACGCCCAGCACTTGGAGCGCGATGGCGCGGCCGCTGCGGCGCACCCCGGCGTGGAGGATCTGCACGCCGCTGGGCGTGAGTTCGCTGTCATTCGCACCACCCAGTAGACTGCTCTTACGGCGCGTGCGGTAGCTCACGCTGCTGCGCCGCGGCCGCCGCACGGGCGTCTCGAATGGTGATGCCATCTTCGAGTTGGTCGATGAATTGTCTGTCAACGCTTTTTGGGTTTAGACCAATAATTGTACTGTTTACTCCCCACAAAGTACGAATTTTTAAGTTCAAACTGTGACTCGCGCTCTTTTGAATCGGGAAGTCAGTCGGTGTGTCCACACGACACGAGCAGCTCATCACATCACGATCGAATTCGCGACGAGGCTCAGCGAGAGAATGGCGATGGATGCAGTGGCGGCAGTGGACGCCCAGGAGCGAGGAGCCTTGGTAGACGCGACGCGTGTGGATGCTGCGTCGTTGGCAGTGGGCGGGTCGGCGTCCCGTCGCGAGGAAAAGCCGTTGGGGAAGAAGCGCGTGAGCTTTGTGGGCGCCGAGTACATCGAGTACGACCTGGACGCGGCGCCCGTGGTGCGGCGCTGCGGCGTCCGCGGCGTCGCGACGGCCAAGCGCACGGCCAGCGACGTGGCGTTGGAGTGGAGCGCGCGTCGCGATAGTGGTGACGCGGCGTCGGTGGGCCAGACGGACGTGTGGATGGCCAGCGACACGGAGGAAAAGCCGGCGGCTGTGGAGACAAGCGACGAGGCCAGCGACGCGCTGCGGCTGCAGCTGGAGAGCGAGTACGAGACGGAGATGCGCGAGGCCATCGCGGCGCGCGGCTTCCCGCTGCTGGACGAGCGCGACGTGGCGGTGCGCGTGCAGTTCAAAGTGTCGGAGCTGCTGGTCGCGTGGTCGTTGGTCGCGACTGCTATGGAGACCGACGTCGTGGGTGACGAACAGGCGTCGCTGGACACCAAGTGCAAGCGCTTGGAGCTGTGCCGCAAGCAGGTGTTTGGGCCGGTGGTCGACGGCTACGCGTTCGGACGGCGGTTCTTCTCGATTGACTCGTTCCTGTCGATGCTCGAGCTGGAGGAGCTCGTGGCGCTGGCCGAGTCCCACGCCATCGAAGTGCCGGCGCTGCCGACGGAAGTCGTGGCGTCCATCAAGGTCGCGGACCGCGAGCTCATCTCGACGTACTCGCCCACGGGGCTCGGAAAGCCGCTCAAGATGCTCACGTTCCGAGAGCTCGTGGAGGAGGCGTACGCGCGCGGCATTCTGATGGACGACGTGCGCGACGCCAAGCAGAAGAAGTCCAAGCGCGCGTGGGTCGACGCGCTGCGGGTGAGCTGCTCTGTTGACTGGTGGTGGTAGTGTGATTGATGCTGACATTTCGACGTGCTTTCGTTTGATGCAATAGCCGGCGCTCCATGCAGAGATGCGTGCGTTCAAGATCCGCGAAGCCCACGCAGAGCTCATCCACGAGCACTTGGCGATCGCACTGGAGAGCAAGATGCGCGGCGCGCGCATGGAGACAGTCGCGTCGCTGGTCAAGTCCTATCTGGAGGCCCACGAGACCGACGGCAGCAGTCTCGCAGAGGAAGAGCAAGCCATGCATCGGTACTTCCGGGCACTGCTCACGTGGTACGACGCTCAAGAGGCGTCCTCCCATTCAACGCCACCCATTGCAATGGATACCAAGACAGATGACGACGCGGCCGTGGCGCTACCACCGGCCGCAGCTCCAGCGTGAAGCTGTGGACGCGCCTGTCTCGCCTAGTGTAAGTAATTGGAATATATCATCTCGGGGCTCGCCTCGTGCGTTCTGTGGTCACTCGCTTCTGGTGGCGGCGTCCACCGTCTCATTTGTTCGTTCCTGCAGGCGTCAAGCTCAAGCGGTTTCCACCTCATGAGAAGTTTCGCGTCGCCAGTCAGTCTGCCTCATCGCCATGACGTCAGTCGTCTCATGCATCCCATTGTGCGGTAGGTTTTTCAAGGAGGTATTTATAGGCGACTTCCACAGACCGGCGCGGGCGGAAAATGGCCATGCGACAACGAAGCCTGGACAGGGGTACATGCGCGTGCCTCGCGATGACCACGTCGCGGTCCGTGTCCAAGAGCAGCAGCATGTTCAGTCTGCCTCGGCGGCCGTCGCTCGGCGCCTCTTCTCCTTCTCCGTCACCTCCGCCGCCTTCACCCGCGTCTCCTCTGCCGTCCGCGGCTGGAATGACAGCCACGTCGCCTCGTGCGAGTCACGGTGGTCCCACGTCAATAGCGGATGATGAAGACGCCGGAGGGCCGACGTCGACACGGCGTAAGAGCAACAACGATAAGATCATGCGGCTCAGTCTCGCCAGCCAGTCGCAGTCTTCGCAAGTGCCCAAGAGAGACGAGTCCACGACCAGTCCGCGCGGCATAACCGCTGCGGCGACAACGAGTGCGCTGCCGCCTCAACCGCGGAAACTCGTGCGTTCGCCAACCGCAGACAACGTCCACAACCAACAGCAACGCCAGAACAACCGCGATTTCGCGCTGATGGTCTCGCCCACGTCGCCCCTGCCACATGAGAACTGTTCGAGTCTGCGAGACCAGTTCCTGAAGATCAAGGAGCGGTTCTCCGCCCCGAGTCCCGTGTCTCCGACTTCTTCCGCCTCTATGGCTCCCAGCAGTCTCAGTCCGAGTTCAGCACGTGGCGCTTCACCAGGAGCTCACTTGGAAGGCGACGAAAAGCCGGGCGACCGCCGCTCGTCGTCGTCGTCGGCCATGCTCATGGTCTCCGTTCCGACGGAGCGACTGCTGATGGAACTGAACGAGCGTACGAAGAAGAGCTACGCTGGCGACTTGCTGTGGCCCAACCACGCGCACGTCGAGCGATGGTACGTGGAAGACAACTACTTCAAGGGCTCGATGACGTGCTGGTCCATGGAAAAGGGCGCCGAGGTCATCGCCCGCATCGCCCGCGTGATCTCCAGCCGCACGTCGCCCTCGACTGCCGCCTCGGCGTCGGGTTCCTCATCTTCAATACCTGCGTCGCCAACGTCGACGTCGAACTCGAGCGCAGCAAACTCCAGTCGCATCAACCCGGATGTGTCGCTGCAGTGGATCGGGCGTCAGCTCTGGGCCGTGACGGTCTCACTCCCACTCACTCGGTCAGGAGAGCTCACCAGTGAACACGCGAGTATCGCCCAGGCCATCGACGACGCTATAGCCGAAGAGGTGAAGAAGGCGCCGCAGGAATGTGGTCCACGCGCGCCCGCGACCATCGCCGCCGTACCAGTCTCATCTCCGTCTCCAGTGTCTCCAGTTTCTGCAGCTATACTAGCAGATTCAGTGACACCGACGGACTGTGCGACGCTCGACATGCGGCTGAATCCTCTGCTTGACACGCTGCAAGAGCAGCTGCCGTCGCCTGTCAGTGAGGCATCACACCACCGACGAGTGGCGACTCTGCCTCTAGATCCAGCGATGTCACTAGCTGGCGAAGCAGCAGCAGCAGCTAGAGAGGACGCTGAAAGCGTTCGGCCGGCGTCAGCAGTCGTGGAGGCCGCACCAGCGGAGACGGACGCGTCCACTGACCGACGAGCCGTGGCGAGCGATAGCTCCGTCAGCACGGTGTTGGCTGAGGAAGACCACCACCAGGAGGACGAACGGGCGACAACGAGATCACAGACGACCCACGAGGAGAGTGATACGGTGTCGGCCCTGCCTTTGTCGCTGTCTATGCTCTCATTCACGTCACTGCAGTCCGCCACGTCCTCAACGTCAGTCGACGGCCCGCCTTTCGGCGGCTACAGCGGCAGTGGCAGCGACCACTTGCATCTCCACAACGGCTGCGCCAAGGACGACGACGCGTCGCACCGCGTGCCTCCGGACAAGACGGGCTGGCTCAAGAAGAAGAACGGACTCAACTCGTGGCAGCCGCGGTACTTTGAGCTCAAGGGCAATCGCCTGTTCTACTTTGCGTCGGAAAGCGAAGGCATCCCCCGCGGCGCGATCGTTCTCGACCACGCCCACGTGCTGCGCGGCAAGGGCGACCAGAGCATGACGTTCACGATCTGTGCGTCCAGCGGCGCACAGAACCTGCAGATGATCAAGTTCTCGACGCGCATGACGAGCCAAGTGCACCCGTATGTCTTTGATTCCCCATGTTCACGAGGTTATAAGTGATGAGCGACTGATTGGTTTATTTGTGTGGCTGTGTGCAGACGCAAGTCGTGCGTGCTTCGTGTCGTGCAGGAGTCGGAGGAGGCCATCAGCGCGTGGATCACCGCTCTCAACCGCGCGTCCTTCTACTGCCACTTGAGCACAAACTCGTCGGCGTCTGGCTCATCAGGGTCCGTCACACAGTCGTCGTCATCCACGGCGTCGTCGTCGTCGCCCAACCGGAAGAAGAAGTCGCCGTTCTACCGCCTGCGGTCGCCGTCGTCCTCTGCGTCCTCCGTCGACGACGACAACCGCAACTCGAACCACAGCCAGCCGTCGTCCGTCTCCAACTTGCAAGGCACCATTGACAGTGCGTCGTACCACCACTACGGCAGCGTCAAGTACTTGCAAGACACAGACCCGCTGCTGTGGGAGATCCATCCGCACGACCAGCAGAAGATCCGCAAGAAGGCCACGCTCGCGCGCACGCGGTCCGACTACCTATCCATCCTGAGCAAGTACAGCTCCACGTTCCGCCAGATCTTCCTGCCTCGGCCGCGGCCGATCACGATCGAACAGACGCTGCGCGACATCCTCCCCGAACTCTTTCTGATCAACAACGTGCTGTACGGCGGCGGCGACGAGAACAACGGACTGGAAAACATCTTCGAGGTGCTCGACGGCTGCATCAAAAAGTTCGCGGGTGCTCAGGAAGAGCGCGTGCGAGCCGTGAGTGCGCTGCTGCAGGCCTGCGCTCGCACGATCAGCGGCGGTGACTCGTACTTCGTGGTGCACTCGCTGCTGGGAAATCCGTTCATGATCATCCGCCCAGCGGAGGCCCGTGGCCACCCAATCGAGATCGACGTGTCGATGACCAACCCGAGCCAGTTCTGCATCACCGTGTTCAGCGCGTTTTCGTTCCACCACATCGAAGACGTGGAAAACTACGGCGACAGCGGCAACGGAGGCAGCGGCAACTCGATGCCTGAGCCGCTGCTGCGCGTGCAGACGTTCCACGTGCAGGAGTTCGATTTCGCCAACGGAAAGTCCACACGCTGGCTGCGGATAAGAACGGACGGCATGAAAGAAGACCACGACGGCGGTGGCGGCAGCGGCATGGGGTCAGGAAGTGGAGTGGCAGGAGGCAGCGCTGGCCACCGCGGCGGAAGCTGGATGTCCAAGCGATCGCCGTCCGAGACGGGCTTTGGCGCGCTGCTGGACGCATTATCATGACGGACGCGAAATCCAATAGAACGTAGTAAGTCACCACAAATCACAGTCTCACGCAAGTCAGCAGCCTTCCATCGACAGCGAAGTCGCGCGTCGACGAGAGACGAGACGAGAAGACGACCATGGCGGTCGATCTTGATGCATCATGGCGACAGGCACCGACACGTGAGCTTTGAGAGACAGAGACGCACAATTAGCAGAGTCTCATGTTAAGTCGAAGCACAACACCAAATAGAATGCAAATGAACATCACTTCCTCCGCTGTCTTTCTACTGCAGTTAGTCGCTGAGCCTCTGAAACATCACTCCAGCGTTGCGTCTGATGGCGCGTGCTCTTGGAAGTGTGAGCAAAGCAGTTGAATGCTGATGATGATGACGTGTCGGCTGCGATTCTGAACGACTGGACGTCGTAGTAGAACGTCATCTCTTCAGCATTCAGCAGCTTCCTGTCTCGTTGCCAGTCGAATGTCTGCACGTGTGTGATTTCGGCATTTGCTGCAGACTCCTTCGGCTCATCGCCAGCAGAATGGCGATGCACAAACAGCATTCGTCCGCTCGGATCGTGCTGTACCACGTGCGTGCCACAGAAGCGACCACTCGTCTCACCCTCAGCTACCAATCTCCCGCCAATCGCTGGTGGAACTGCGACCAGGTAAAAATGGCATGCTGGTCTTGAGCCATGTGAATCGGAACAGGTCTTTGCCTCGCTTCACGAGCTCCAGCTTCTCAAACAGATTCGGCCGCTGCAACGACATCATCTCCAAAACGCGCAGTGACGCCTGCACCAACGCTGCGTCCCGTCGGATGAGAAGCTGCCGGTCGTCCTGCTCGAACATGCGCACGGCAGGCATATCCAGCAGCTCCCATAGCAGCGACGACGGCTGGATGTTGGACTCAGTGGTGCCTGGATGGAAGAGATCCGGCCAGAAGA
>JAADWY010000428.1:0-27249 GCA_023336355.1 Pythium dissotocum
CCCCCCCCCCCCCCTCCCCAACAGTAAGAACGCCGAGGACGTCAAATCCTCGAGCTGGCTAGTAGAATTGCTCGCTGAATCACTACATCATAGCGAGCGTGCATCTCTTGTCGGCACCATTGCACGACACGAGCCAGTCGTGGTTTCAACGCCCAGTCAATCGTCCTGGCGCACTAGGTTCACGCTAGGTGCGCGGAAACTCTCCATGGAAAATGTAATGGAGATCTTGGCGCGTTCGTTGAACAGGCATCTGATGGGCGGGGGACCGATTGACCCGACTGTCACCATCTCAGACTCGACAGTAGTACTCCCATGGCGGGCGATCACCGATTCAGAGGTGGCACGTTCAATTCAGCACCACTTTCATGTGATATATTCATTATCGTACCAAAACAAGGTAGATCGTTTGAGTATCATGTGATAAAATGCGTAAAAACACCTTGTTTTGGTGTTTTGGAATGGAGCTTTTCAAGTTGTGGCAGTTGACAGGACCGCCAGCCACCTGGTGAGCTGTGAAAATTTCAATTCGACTGAGTCTGTCCCTGTGAATCCACTGGCCACATCGCCACGTCGCTGGACTGACTGACTGACGCAGCGTTGGACAGTGGACTTCGATTTCAGAATCGAACGAGCTGCAGCCACTTCAACGACGTCGTGCCAAAGTTCTGGCGTTTCAGTCCAACTTCGAGGATCGTACCGTACCGGTACTGTTAGCCAAGCACCAAGCCTCTACACAGTGAGCATCACGGTGAGGAGGGGACGGCACGCTTCAGATCCCGAGTGCCTGCCTGCATCAGCTGCGTGTCTTTGAGGCGCTGGCTCTGTGGCCAATGGCTGCTTGAAGTTGTGCCGCGCTTATCCTATGTTGTTCAGTAGCATTACCATTGGGTTCAATGGGTCAATCAGTGCAGTAAGGAGTAAGGATGGGGAGGGCAAGTGCTGCAAGGGGTAACTGTTTGCTTTTGTGCTTCCGTCGCTTCATGGTCTGAATGTATTCGATGGTGTAATGGGGGTGTCTAAGTCTGATACTGTACTATCCTAACCGGATCCTAATAAATGCGCAGCGTTCTTGTGTTTGCTGCTGTAATTGCCGTCGTCGTCGCTGCCATTCGCTGGGCAGTGGATGCTACGCATCAGGAGCTCAGGCTCTCGAAGAGGCAGTTGATCACATCTTCCATGCCTTCGATGTTGAGGCCGCTGATCATGGCGTCGTCCATCAGCATGTCGTCCGTAAGATCAAACGGATCCGTCGCGTCGTCCAGCAAAGCCCACGTCGGCGACAGCACGATCGGCTCAAAGATCACACCGGTGCTGTCGTCCGAGTCACAGCGGCCGTCTTCTTCCGAGGACGCGACCGAAACGCTGCCAATCGGCTCGCTGCGTGGGCGGTCCTTGCGCTTCTTGTGGAGACCGCGGCGGTGGCGACGGGCCTTCTCGTTGATCTTCTGCATGTGTGTCTGCACTTGGCGGACCGTACGCGTGCCCACGTACTCGGCCACCAAGCGCCATGGGCCGCCAGGGAACATACGCAGTGCCTCCATGAATCGCGCGTGCTCTTCGTCGGACCAGGCGCCGTTGTTGATGGTGTCGGACCAGCCCTGTGGCTTGACGGCGTTCTTGGTGGCCTTGCGGTTGATCACATCGACGTACGGGTTGCCAGGCAGGTTAGCGGAGACCATGACTGGGCTGCTGGAGTGCATGAACGCAATCGAGGCCGGACGGTTGATCATTGTGGTTGATTGATTGATGTGTGGGGTAATTGATTGATGGAGCTGCGTGTGGTGCGCGGCAAATTGGGGAATGAGTGATTGATGGAGAGGCCGACTGGCGGATGGATGGAGCCACAATTGCGTGATGCATCACTCTGTCTGTTCGGAGGGACCTCTGTCACGCGATTCACGGCGGCACCAGACGACAGACTACAGTCAACGGAATGATAACCACATCACAGAAAGAAAGGCAGATGGCTGCAGAGATATGAGCGTGGACGCGCAACAGTCGAAAACGAAGATGGGCAGGGTACACTCCAGTCAGTAAGGTAAAACAGTACATTGTAATTTGCACACTTCATTCTGGATGCGAAAAATGGTAGAGTGTACTTAATTACAGAGTGTGCAGTGGACTGTACAGCAAGTTCTTGCCAAAACCAACCGGTACAGACACCCCGCGAAGTTGTCTTGAGCATACATACTCGAGCAGATCTCCAGGGTCCGTTACCAAATCTCACAAGATTTTCAGCGGAAACGGGATGTATTTTACTACGTGGCGTCTGATCGACCGTGAGCTCCTCCTTGTTGTTTGTTCTTGAAGGCTCTGGAGGGCAATCCGCGGTCTCCCATGGATCGTCTGTGCGACTGACGGGGCGTGTGACTCTGGTGGATGGGGGAAAAGTGATATTCGAAACATGGTGCAAGACAACCATACATCGTAACTTTAGTAAGCCAAAATACCAAAACTGGATACAGCTATTGATTGAAGATGAGTTACTCTACCGTATTTTGTGCAATGTGGATATGAGTCGCGGAATGGATTCACCGTGCGGTGGCGTTTCACGAGACAGCGGTGGCCGCTCTGTGCCTCTCATCCTCCCTTCTGCAGCAAGCACGCACCTGCCATACACTTCCACTGTTCATACAGTACGAAGTCGACTCTTTGCCGAGTGTCCAGCGTTGGACAGACAACTAGGTGCAATGGAACTCTGTGCCCATTTGAGATCCAAAGGACACTGGAGAAGATCTTGTTTTCCGGGCCAGTGGAGCCATCTTGAACCTGAAGAACCGGATTCCTAATAGAGAATTAGGAATGATTGCTGTAGTGTGGCTGCACAATTGGACACGATCTCATTGAAGGCTGTCGGACACTTGCACCCGTGGGAGCATGTCCAGAGAGGGAAGAGCGCATGTGGTCTCGTCGAAGCGGGAACATGGATGAGTCCTGGAAGAGTCCAAATATTCACCAGGGAAATAGCCGTACGAAGTTCGTACTGCTATGTATTGTAGTTCCCTCATGCAAACCGTAAACCGCAGGGACATGAGTGGATGGCATGGCATGGCATGCTTGATGGTGTTGGTGGTTGGCGTTCACACGCAGAAGCAGTTTGGCATTGGACAAGTGAAAGCTGTGGTCGAGGATGCGATTTCCTGGCTCAAGATATCGGAAATGAAGCCAGGAAGACGGTGTGGAAGTCGCTGTTTCTCTAGTTGGTATGTACTCTATTGTATCCGTGGACATGTGCTGCTTGGATATGAACGTCGGGTCGACAGTACACACTGGACATGACGCATTGGTGACAGGCGTTGGCCGCGGGTCGTCTGGAGAAATTGCGACAGTCTGAGTGAACGCGTCTGCCGCCCCCATGCGAACGAGCAGAGCGAGAGGGAAGCTCTGCTCGCAATTCGCTTGTCTGCCGTGGCCAGCGGCGGTTGTCGCAGCGGCCGCGCAATGCGAACACCTTGCATGTCATGTCCGCTGAGCTCCATCCTGTGGTTTGACGAATGTAACCCTGGTTACGATGTAAAGCTGGGATACGCCTAGGCAGCGTCTATCCGAAATCGGATCTCAGAGGTACTTGCAGAACAGCATAAATACCGATTTCAAACCGGTATACTGGCGTTTTGTGAAAAATCAAGAATCAACCAATCAACGTCAATCGATTCAGTCATTTGATTTTGAGTTGAAACGGGTTTCTCTTTGAACCCACCGTGGTTTCAGTTGCCGAGCCCACCCGTTCACTTGCCCAATCACTTCAGTGGCATGATGGGAGCGCCACCAAGGAAGTGCTGAACATCCTCTAAAAACCTCCTTCAGTTAATACAACTGCACTATCCTCAAGTCACCTTCACAGTCTTGCTGTCCCACGAAACTGCAATACCCGATTTCGGAACCCCCGCAGCTGCTGGGATAGTTTAGACCGTCACTCCCTCCCTTGGCGCCAGTATGCGACGAAACCAACGCGTCGGACACAAAGCTCCTTCCGGACTGCCGACTCTGGACGCTGCTGGACTCTGGACGCCAAAATCTCCGGACAATTAATCCAGAAGCCCATCGTCCAGATCCTTCCCAACCAACGGCTCCAAAATGCGGCTCCTACGCGTGCTCGCGCCGCTTCTTGCAGCGTCTGTAGCTCTCTGTAGCGTCGCCGCTTCCCCTGAGCCCGTCGACGACACGGCACCGCGTCTCCTGCGCCACGTGCAGCGCATTCTGACCACGCAGGCCGACGACACGGCCGCGTGTGACGCCGCCTTCCAGTCCAACGCCTTCCGCAGCTACCTCACGTCCCTCCCAACGACGGCAGGGCTTCGTAACTGCGCGGCGTCCAACATCCAGACGCTGATCGCGCCGCTGACGGCCGCTGGCTCCAAGTGCTCGCTGACGACGCTGACGTCGCTCTTCAGCACCACCGACAACACGGGTCTCACGGCGTTCACCGAGTTCTTCAATGTACTGACGTCGGGCCTCACGACCACGAGCGGCTCCACCACGTCGGCCTCGTCCTCGGCGACGCTCCAGACGACGCTGGAAGGATGGACCAAGACGTCGACCAAGAACGCGGCGTTCTGCTCGGCCATGAACACGCAGATCGGTCCGTGTGCCGAGGTATTGCTGCCTGCACTCGTGACGATCCTACAGAACAAGGGCGCGTGCTGTGGACAGCTCATCGAGTTCTACGAGCTGGCCAAGCTGCTTGTGCCGGACGGCAAGAGACTCGACCAGACGCTTGTCGATGTGATCAACGGACTCCACTTAGCGATGTGTACGACCACGGGAAGTGACGCGTACTGCGGCCAGACGCTGCTGGCCCACGTTGCTGACGTCGTGGATGACACGGACGCGTCGTCGCTGCTCAGTCCGCTGCTGTTGGACGTTGGCATCCCATTGTTTGCTCTTCCGGACGGATCCGCTGCGTGTTCGGCACTGGACGCGACCAAGTTTGCTAGTCGCGTGTCGGCCTCCGGGGGATCGTACGACTACGCGGCGTTGTCATGCTGTGCACCGGGTTACACGTCGCTGATCCAGAGTTTCGACGTGATGATCGAACACCTCACAGGCAGCTCGTTGACTGATACGCTCAACCTCATCGCTGGTCTGCAGGACTCTACAGCTCAGTTCAAGTCGCCGTACTCGACACTCGGAAGCTGCTCGTTCGCGACCTCGTGCACGAAGCCGAGCTTCACACTGACGGCGTCGACCACGGCACCTGTTGTGGCGACCAATACGGCCAAGAACACGCAGCCACAGGAAGTCAAGTGCACGACCGAGCAGCTCTGTGACAAGACCAACGTGTGCACGACCGTGTGTAAGGAAGGCACGGTGAAGATCGCGCCGTGGGTCTCACGAGCCGTCTCGTACCAGCGGAACCTGTCGTATGCCGAGCCATTGTGCTACACGCAATTGCCAGCGACCCACAACTCGGGCACGACACTCGCACGTGGCTGGGGAAACCGCGACCAGCTCATCAACAAGGTGCTGGACGCCAACAACTCGGCATCGTACATGCGCACGAACAACCAGTTCTTGACGGTGACGGACCAGCTCAACTTGGGAGCTCGACTGATCGAGATTGATGTCCACTACTACGGCAAGAAGATCCGCGATGGCCACTGCTCGCGGATCAACTTCGCGTTGTTGGATGATGTGAGTGCGTCGTTCAAGCGCTCGACCGAGGCTCTGCTGTCGGCCGGAGCGACCACCAAGGTCACTGTGGAGTGGCAGTCGTCGCTCATGGGCTGTCTGCCTTCACTGGGCGGAATCCGAGCCGACGAGGCCCGTGCCCACGCTGATACTGTGAAGGAAATCGCCGCGTGGCTTAAGGCGAACCCAAACGACGCGCTGCTAGTGTACATTGAATTGGGCAGTGAGCTCACGACGTTCAGCAAGGTCGAGGAGATGCTGGCACTGCACAGTGCGGCCTACGGTGACCTGCTGCTGACGTCGGCGGCGTTCAAGACGGCGGGCAGTTCGTGGAACACGGTGACGCTGAATGATCTGGTCAAGCAGGGAAAGCGT
Organism: Pythium dissotocum; assembly: GCA_023336355.1. Taxonomy (NCBI): domain Eukaryota; phylum Oomycota; class Peronosporomycetes; order Pythiales; family Pythiaceae; genus Pythium; species Pythium dissotocum. Next base: position 6,007 of record JAADWY010000428.1, read on the forward strand.
GTCGCGCTGATGACGTTCTCCCCCACGGACAACGACGTGCTGTTCAACATGCGCACGCTGTGCGGTGGCTGGTCGGACTCGCTCTCAGGAACCACGACCAACGCCGGCAAGCTCGTCCGCGTGTTCAGCAGCGAGCTGCACTACGCGACGATGTCGGAGGACTCGCTCGAAGGCGGCAACAGCTCGCAGGCCGACACTGTGAGCACGACCACGATCCCGACGTTCGTGAACGCCGGTGTGAACTTCGTCGCGGCCGACGGGTTTGACGGTGCCGTGGTCAAGGCGATGGTCTGGTCGTGGGCCGAGAAGGAGCCGAGCCAGGGCGACACAGCGGTCGAAATCTCGGCCAAAGACGGACGCTGGTCCGGCGTCCAGGCCGCGTCTTCGATTAAGAACGTCGCGTGTGTTTCCAGCAGCGACCGCACGTCGTGGAGAATCGTCACGCAGGGCTCGAGCTGCCCGTCAGGCTTCGCTGTGGGGGCTCCTAGACTCGCGGTGGAGAATGCCGCGCTCACGAAGGCTCTGCAGGCCACTGGGGCCGACGCCACGGCCCAGCTCAGCGTGGACTTGACGGGCTTTCCGGTCATCACGAGCCAGGACGAGGCGGCGTTTGAAGGAGCTGCCAGTGGTCCGTCAAGCGGAGGAGGAAGCGGGACGTCTCCTACGCCGTCCGGGCAGACTGGCAGTGCCAGTGTGGTCTCAGTGTCGGCTCTTGTTGGTATGGTCTCCGTTATGGCCATGGTACTGGCTTAGTAGTAGTGTTTCCAATCAGAAGAACGAAGAAGACAAGAAGAAGAAGATACAACAAAAAAATCTGAATTGGCTTGTATTCTGTCTCAACACAGATCAACTACTTGGAATTGGTATGGGGCGTGTGGTATGGTGATGTGCGGTGTCGTGTGTGGGTTAAGTTAATAGTGGTGATGGCCGTGGTGGCCGGCATGCGGCCAGACCCGCATGAGCTTGAGGAAAAAGTCGAGCGACTCGTTGATCGTCGGCACCTCATGGGGCTGCACGCGCGGCACACACGGGTTGTCTGGCGTCTTGCGAAGCCTCTTGACGTCTGCCGGGGCCTTGGCTTCGTCCGACGCCGACGACAGCGTCACACTGGGCATGAATCTCCTCGTGACGTCGTTTGTCGTCGGTGATTCCAAGTCAAAGTCCAGCAGCAGCTCTTTGGGCGGCGACATGAGCGGCTCCTTAAACAAGTGCGGACTCTCCACGTCCATAGGCGAGCCTGGCAGCGAGTTCAGCAGCTCCATCATGTTGAACGCCGGTGGCGAAGGCATGGCCTCGTCATCTCTCGGGTTCTCAACAATCGTCCAGGTCTCGGGGGTCGACGGCGTCGTGGACGGCGGTTCTTGGGCTGCAGAAGTCTTCTTGGACCCGGGCTTGCGGCCCTTGGCGGCGCGTGGACGGTTCACGAAGTCGTAGGTGGCCTTGTCGACGCGGTGTTCCATTCTCACGACTTTTTGGCGGTTCTTCTGGAGGCCGCGCTCGCGTCGCGCGACTTTTTCTTGGTATTTCTGCGCGTGGGTTTGGACTTGGCGCACGGACCGAGTACCCACGTAGTCGGCGATGGTCTTCCACGGGCCGTTGGGGTACTTGGTGATGGCCTCGATGAACTTGTCATGTTCCTCGGTGGACCACACGCCGCCTCGCTCCGGCGCGGAGCTGCTGGTCTGTGAGTCGTCGGCGGCGTCCATCGATGCTCGCGAGTGATTTTAATAAATGACGGAGTGATGAAGTGAGGTGGCTAGCGGCTGATTATTCCTACTCTGTTCTTGACCATTGACACGATGTCCACGCACAGCGTCGTCGTTGCCTCAAATCGCAAAGTGGATAATATCAATCCGCTCGGAGATCAATCAGTGATTGATGGAATGGAACGAACGCTGGCGTTGTGAGAGCGCTGCAGAGCCAGACACAGAGGCGCTTCTCCGCTACTGCACAGTTTGGCTGGGCTTTCGAACAGGAGAGATGAGATGATGAGCCAGCCAACGCATGGTGCCGTCGACTGTGGGCTTGGGCCCGTTGGCCGACACCCAGATCACTGAGATCCTCCCATTCTGTGGAAATTGCGCCCTCCAATTCGCAGTGTCGTGCACACCATTCGCACGAGCGGTCCTACTGTCACTAAGTTAGTAAGCTAGGGAGAACCCACGCAGTCAAAACCCGACTGTTCGTACCGTTTATCAGCGTGATGTATTGATATAACCTCAACTGGCGAGTGATTGATGGAAGGACAGTTGCACTTTGATTCGTCGACTCCCAGCTGGAATGACCAAACAAGAATCCCACACAAACAGCAAGAGAGCAGTCAAGCTGACTGAGAATTCGTCTGATGATGGCTGCTGACTCTCATTACTGATTGATGAAATTTCGATTTCCATTCTGCATGCAGCATCGACGACATCAATGATGGTGCCGCATGAGCCGACGCCGCGCGTTGCTTCTCGATACGCAGTGTTTAGAAATGCATTCGCCTCCGTGTCGGAAATGAAAGGAAGATCTTGTTGTGAAGGCAAGAGGGCTCGGGTTCTCCCTCCGAATACTACAGTGCGGAGACGACAAAAGATCGCTCGGCTGCGCTGCACTGTGTGGCTGAGAAGCTTTTGTCACAGCGCATCCCTGTGAGGGGGAGACTGTTTGGTCTCGCAATCGCGACGAGCGTCTGAAGGAATCCACCAGTTGAGCCAAATCCCTCTATGATCAAATATACGACGGTCCATCAGACTCCTGGTTGATGAAACATCAGCCAAAATCACTCCATGAACGAAAGCACCCCACAACATGAAAGTGTCTTTTGGTTCGAATCGAAAAGTTGGCTGCTGTCCAGAAGAACCCGTATGACACAAAAGAAAGGGGGACTTCAACCTGAGTCACACCTGCGTGAAGGCGCATCTCAGGATTCTCACTTTGGTCGTGTAATCATGATTTTGTGACTTTCGAACTGTGCTGGGAATGCGATTGCCATTCAAATTCTATCGAAATCTTGCAAAACGGAAGGGAAAAAAATGTCCGATAATCCTGGAAAGGAAGGGCAAATGTTGCCAATTGTGCGAATGAAGTCGATGAGAGTTTAGAATGGCAGGACTCCTGCAGCAGGAGTCACTTGCTAGAATCCTCCAGCCAGGAGGATCCTTATCACAAGACCATCAAACAAGCCTTGTGCTACAGTGTTGGCTACCGTACATGGCGTCCGTCTACAATTTGGCCGAGGAAAAAGAACGTTGGGCGAGTTGCGTCATCCGCAAGAGTCGACGACATCCGTGGCCGGCAATTGGATAATTTTTCTCTATTGAAAAGCTTGGTGAGACGAATAACGGCTCGGAGTTTGGCGTCGGAACTTGCATCTGCCTCAAGCGACAGATAAATGCGTGCCAGTCATCAATGTCTGGTGGTTGTTTTGCTCTTGCCGCATTGTGCCAACTCCTCAAGTGAATGCTGGACTCCAGCCTGGAGTGGTCCTTGAGCTACCCAGGCGAGGTGAGCATTTGTAAATACAGTGTATCAGTGCGAACCTCATCGTTTGAAAACTCGTGGACCACTTTCGCTGCTGTGAATGCCGAAGCTCTGCATTCACTTGGATTTTTTAGATACTGTGGGTAACAACTTATTACCCATAGTCCACCGCCACCCTGCTAAGCGTGTCCACAAACGAACAATTTTCTTGAAAGCTCTGCTCTGCATCCGGTAGCGCACCCAACTTTACTGAGACCGGCAGAGGTTGAAGTCAGGCGTCTGGACTCTACACCTGCACAAGAACAGTAATCGAGGTTAGAGTTCATCCTCGAAAATGGAAAAGGATTCTGTACTGTACGATTGAATGTGCTGCAGTTGAGGAGTCCACGAGATAAAAGCACCGACAGGGACAACCAAGTGAACCTCTCATCGTGGGTTATGTGACACATGGTGTCAGAACCGTCGAGAAAATATGCTCTTTCGCATCCTGCTTTGATTGTTGCTCATGTTTCATTCCTGTAGGGTGCGTGCTGAAGGAATGTGGGCGTGGAGGACACGGAGACAAATCGTGGTTGAGGTTGAACATGGACCACGGTTTTGTCTCCGTAGCTGATGGCCAGCCGTGACATGATGGCTACACTGACCACCAAAATCCCAAAACACGGTCGATCGATTCAATCGCCCGCTGACGTGGAGGGGCTGAACTTCAATGCCGTCAATCTGGCTTGGCACTTTTTCACAACACAAACCAGTGTTCCCAATAGCATACCATCACGTCGAAGATTTTTAATCGTAACTCATGGATGTGGTCGCTTGTATCGTGGCCTCATAATTAGGAAGTTGAGTAAAATATACGGTCGACATCAAACAAAAAAAACTGTCGTGAATTGCCTCGAGTATCAATAAATGGGTTCAATCGAAAGCAATGGCAGAGAGAGGTCTCGTGTGGTGGAAAGAGTTATATAATCTTCGGGCTTCTTGCTACTCTTGTCTTACTTCAATTCAATCTAAACTAGCGGGTTTCACAAATACTGGGGGCGGACTAAAAAACGACGAGGCGAATACTCGAGTGCCGCTGGCACTTTACGGCGATTCGCACTCGGCTTCGCTTTCGCTGGAGCTGAGCGCTTCAATGAGATAGTCAATGCACTCGTAGAACGACGGTGGCTCAAGCTGGTTGTCCTCGTTGTTCTGTGCTGGCGGAGGCGTGACTGTGGCTGGCTCCGTGAACTTGGCCTCGTACTCTTCTTTGGCGTCCGCAACGTGGACGCCACCCATGCTCTCCGACAGCTTGGTCTCCTCGCTTGGACCGAGCAACTGTGCACTCCAACCCTTCACAGCAGCCGCCGATGGTGGGGAGTGTTCAACCAGCAGAGGTCGCTTGGACGACGTGGTTCGTGGTGGCAGTGGCCCGCTGTCGCGCTTGAGTTCTTCACAGATCTCCATCATCTCATCGTCGATGCGGTGCTCGGGACGCTGCACCTTCTTGCGGTCCTTGCGAAGTCCACGCAGTCGTCGCGCGACCTTCTCGTGGTACTTCTGCGCGTGGGTCTGCACTTGGCGCACAGACCGCGTGCCGACGTGCTCGGCGACGGCCTTCCACGGGCCATTTGGGTACATCTGCAGAGCTGTGAGGAAGCGGTCGTGCTCTTCCTGGGACCACACGCCGCGTGAGATGTCATAGCTCGAAGGCGGCGTCGAGCTGCTGCTCTGGTTGGTGGGGGTGGTGTTTTCAGTGAACATTGTACTGGTTTGCAAGTAGCAGAGTGGAAGACTTGGTGGTGGCTCAACGCAAGTTTGGAAATGAGACCATCGACAGTGTTCGCCAAGGCCCAGTGTCCCAGGCTATTGTCCGCGGAGAATGCTGAAGGTTATCCAAATATTTGACGCCGTGACGGCCGTCTTTCTAATGCAAAGGCGCATCCGGCTGGTCTGGTGGTTGACGCTGCCAGTGCAACTCGAGGTCACGCCAGTTAAAGGCTAGTACACTGTACAGTACGCACCGCAGGAGCCGTCGACGTCAGGATTCGCCGAAACAGTCTGTTGTTGACAGTTCAACGGGGACCGGCGAAAGACAAAGGCGATGACATGGGGGATGAGATGCGGCAGCGCGCGTCTTCCGCGCTGTCTTGGAGGCCGTGTGGAAGGCCTTCTCTGGTCGTGTGTCTGCTACTGTTCGCCCTCCACACGGGGAGTGAATTTTTCAAATTCTGACAACCGTGTGACTGCTGTTGGGCACGTGGTCGTTTGGATAATTACAGTCGTCCACCAAAAAGCCCAAGGCATACTCATGTCAAGATGTCAGCGTTCGCACCTGGAATACCAAAAATTCGAATTGGACAGGATCTAAAAAAGTGGCGAGTTTTGATGCGACTGACTCCCGCCACGTGGCCGGAATGACTGCGCAAAAATGAACAATTTGAATGTTAGGAAAGCCACTCTTCTGATGGATCCTCGTTCGAGTAGCTTTGAACTTTGGAAAGATCGGTGGACGTAGGACACAGCACTTCAATGTTGCCGTTGCCTCCCATTTGCCACTGGCAAGTTGCCAGTGCTTAACATCAATCAGCAAAGTAGTGTACAGGGCCTTTGACATTTTCCGCCCTTGAGGTCCGACTCGAATTGAAATTTCATCCAAATTTTCGATATTGCAAGAGAGCACAAACGCCGTGACCTGGCTCCTGACACCTAAGTCGGAACATGAACCGAACCAAAGACAAAAACACTCACACTGTCCAAAGTCAGTTTATGGTGATCACGGCTTGTGGACGATTTGACTATTAACACTTTTCACTGCAACTGGTTGCCGGCTTGTAGTCTTGCCAGGCACTACGAGCTGATTTATACTTCGAAGTAATAACTACGAGTTGCGGGGAGTTCCTTACACAGGCGTCCTCTACCCAGGCCAACTCGAATTTGCATCGTAGATATGAACGAAAAGAAAGCATTTTTCTTTGGTTGTCTTTTTTTATCGGAGACGTGGCCAACACCCACCAATCTTCACGCCATGCTCGGCAGTGTTCTCTGTCAAATTTCCTCTCTTGTGTGACACCGCTGGCGTTTGTCGACCGACTCTCTCGGACAGTGTAAGATGAGTCCCCTCAAAATTCTCACTCCGGTGCCTGAAAATTTCCAGCCAGGATGCACATTACAGATCCACGAGGTTCGTGACCCCCAGTCGACTCAATCATGATTTTCACGTTTTGATCGTCTAAACGTGTTTACGACGAAATGTTTATGATCCGACTGATTGATGTTGGTGCCTGATGTTGGTGCGTGGGCCACGCAACTTCATGGGATGGATTTCAACAACGCTTGGCAATGGGTAGGAATGACAGTGTGAAGACACTTGTGCCTCTCGCTTATGAATCAGTCGATTACAGTAGAAGAGAGTTCAGCTTTGTGGAGATCCGCCGATCGTTGAGGTATGGTTCAGTCTAGTCGGCCACTGTTTGATGTTTCAAAGTTTCATTTTCACAGATGGCAGGTGCCTCACGCTTCAGTGAGTCTGATCTGCGGTAACTGCAATTTTTCCACTGACGTCTCGTCGTGCGTGTGTCTGTTGCGCCCATCAATTTGATGATCATTCCTTCGTCAAGCACTGCAAATTTTGAGTGTGGCATTGATGTTCCCGCGTGATTTAGTTGCATCGATTTTGATTTTGATTGATTCCAGCTTTTTACATCAAAGGTCTCCGTTGAGACTTAGTCGAAGCCGTCGCTGTTGAGTTCATCAGTGCAGGCACATGCACCAACAGAAACTGCTCCAACGCGTCCACAGCTTGCTGGCCGATGGAACGCTCCTGCGTCCACTTGATGATCTGCTGGACGCTTTCCTTGGCCAGCAACCGCTTTTCCATTTGCTTCTGCAACCTCCCAAGCACTTTGAACTGGCAGATCGTCGGTGGTGGTGTGTCTTGAGATACTTCGCAGAACTCGAGCAGCACGGAAACTTCGGGCAGCAAGTACCATTCACTCACGGGCAGGCGGTTGGCCAGTGAAAACAATCGTAGCCGGCGGCATTGAACGCCTAGTAGAGCCCCGGTTTTCAACCCTTGAAGAATTTCGATGGTCGAGCCGTCTTCCGCGATTGGTCGGATCAGTTCCTGAGCTTGAACAGCGACGATCTCCCCAGAGGGCTTCAGTATCACGACGATTACTTCGTACAAATCGTTGCCTCGATCAATCGGCTCCGGGGATGGTGACGTTGGTGGCTCTGGTCTACCGTACCGTGCACAGGAGATCGGTAGGTAGTCGAGTTCTTGCTTGCAGACGGGCGCGAGCTGCCAATTATCAGCATTCAGCAGGATTTTCATGTTCTCGTGGGCAACTTTTTGCGCTTGTCGAGTCAATTTCATCACCAGTCGACGCGGTTTCTTGGGTTTGCCACTCGTGTAGCCCAGCTCACGTAAGCACAGCTCATCTTCGGGCGTTTGTTGCCACGTACGTCGAAAGAGAACGCACCACACTCGCTCGGATGATACTGGAAGCACGTGGATAAGCTCAAACCACTTCTGACAGGTGAGACTGAGGTAGTAGACAGCCTTGACGCTCAGGAACTCGACGATTCGCTCGAGATTCACGGCTCGATGGTTGCTGCTACCGTGTCTCTGGGTGGGTGAGTAGGGCATACTCGCGTCGAAGCACATTGTCCATCGGATGCCAGTCACATGGAACATCTCCGGATCGAGCTTGTATAGAGACTGCTGCACGACATGCGGAGGGGGATGCGTCTGCGGTGCGTACCGTAGTAAGGAAGCCGGGATCGCATCGTCAGGAAGACATCTCACGGGTGAGATGGATGCCACGTGACTCAGAATGCCACTGCTGCCTGCTCCGTGGCTGAGCTGGTAGTGGCCTTGGCCTTGGGATGCAATAATCCGCATGCGATTGCTCGCTTGCTTGCTGAGACCTCCTAGCACCCGAGAGTCCATTGAGCCCGACGACTGTATTGGAGGCCCACGGTGGGCGACGTGGAGGAAGTCAAAGCCTTCGCCGGCTGTCGTGCCTGGAGCTCGATGTCGAGGACTCTTGGTCACTGCAGCCAGTTGTGATGTGGCGTGAGGCGGGGGCTTAGGAAGTGGAAGGCCCTGACTTGAATCTTGAGTGTTAGCGTGCAGATCTTGGCTCGATGGCTGCCTAACGCCAAGACTCATGGACGCGGAGACGCTCATATCGCTGGATTCCATCACATCTCGACACGCATTCGAACAGTAGACTTTCACAGCCTGTGTGGGCTTGCTTGACAGGTCCACTCCACCTCGCGCTGTTGACGAAGGTGGTACAGGAGCTCGTGGAAACAAGGCACCGCAGTTCCAACAGGTCGCCTTCGGTTGATTGTTGCCAGTCATCGACTTGCGCAACACAGCGTGGGGCACAGAAGTCTTCGAGCGTTTCGTCGAGTCACCACCTCCAACACTCAGGCTCGCCGTCAAGCTTGGCGCCGGTGAGTGTTTCGGTCCTTTCGTGGCCAATGCAGACGCTTGAATGGCCGGAACTCGCGGTGAGATCGCTGGAAACAGAGGCGCTGACGACTGCGTCTTCGGTGGCGACTTTGCTTTCCGCTTGTCAAGATTAGCAACCACATCTAGGTCTTCAGGCAGGCGGGAGTCCATCGATTTTTGCAGCTTGTGGACGTCAGAACACACGCGTAAAAAGTTCTTCCACTTTGGATCGCTCTTGCCCACGACGAGCTCTTGAAACAACGCCTTCAGCTTCGCCGGCGCCGTGTCCAGCAGCAATTTGCCCGTGATCTGTTCGTGCACGACGACTTTGGCGTACGACGCGAGCTGCTTGGACTGCAGATACTGCGCCAGCTCCAGTGAATCCCATTGTAGCGGCTCGATCACGATCTCTCCGTCCAGGTTCTCGATCTCGGATCGGGACGTCGCTGCCAATGAGGGCGCTCCTGTTTTCCCCGCCTTGCCACTGTTGGAGCTAGCAGCGCTCTTCCACTTTGTGCCCAGCTTCCCCTTGCGCGCGACCTTCTTCCACGCGTCTTTTTCGATCTCGACCGTCACTTTCACCGTCGCGAGCCGCCCTTCCATCGCTGCGATCTCATCTTCGAGCTGCTTCGACGACAGCGACATCGTAGCTTCTCCCCACACGCCGTGACTGTACTCCTCGCGGGCGTCACGCACTACTTCGCCAACAGCAGGGACGTGGACTCACGCCCAGGTTGTCTCTCAACCCGCCTTGCATGCCGGGATTTTCATATTTTTGGGAAGGGTATCTTTAGGAGACCAGCCACTGTGACGGTGACGGCTCACTCGTCGAATTGCAACTTGAGGGGTCGATCCAAGAACGCGTACTCCAACGTGGCGTCGTGCAGCCCCCTCCACCGTGGCCTCGTGGGTCATGATCAATGCACTGCGTCACGCCAAAGAAACCCATGAGAGTATGCCGAATCGTGGACCTTGGAAAGCGTGTATCTATTGGTGAAAGCGCCAACGAACCGTTGGTGACGGAGACTGCGACAGCAGCTCACTCGTCAAACGGCAGCTTCAGAGCGTGGTACAGGAACGCGTACTCCATCGCCGCCTCCTGGAGCTGCTCGAGTCTTCCTCCGCCCCCGAAATGGCCGTCGTCTTCGCTCATCTTGAGTAGAAAAAGCGGCGGCTTCTGACCTTCTCGCTGGCGTTGTGCGTGCTGCGCGGCGTGGATATTTCGCAGGCGATGGACCCACTTGACGGGCTCCCAAAACTGCACGCGGATGTCGTTCATACTGCCCGTGACAAACATCGACGGGTAGTTCGCCTGCGGATCCATGTTGGCACACGGCGAGTACTGCTGGATGTAGTCGAAGACCTTCGGATCCGCCGTTGGGTTGCCCCACTCGTCGTACTCGTGCACAGTCAGCGGCAGCGTCGGGTCCTGCATCGTCTCGAGGATGTCGACGAACGGCACCTTGAGGATCATCGCACGGAACAGTTCCGGCTGCGCGTTGGCCATGTAGCCCATGATCAAACCGCCGGCACTCACACCCTTGCCTGCGAGCCGCGCTGGGTTGGTATACTGCTGGTCGAGAACGTACTTGGTGCAGGACTCGAAGTCGTGGAACGTGTTCATCTTATTGAGCTGCTTGCCGTCGTGGTACCAACGCAGACCGAGCTCTCCACCGCCTCGCACGTGAGCCATGGCGATCACCCAGCCTCGTTCTAGAAGACTGAGATGCTCGAGCTCAAAATCCGCCTCCAAGTTGTTGCCGTAGGCGCCGTAGCCCATGAGAAGCGTCGGGTTCTGGGCGTTTCGGTTGAGATCGCGGCGGTGGATCAGCGTGAGCGGCACTTGGACGCCTCCTTGGCTGGTCACAAACTCGCGACGGCATACAAACTGGTCGATATCCAGCACACTCGACACGATCTCTTTCTCCATGCGTCGTGGCTTGGTCTTTGAACCCTTGGTCTTTGGACTACGGCGTCGTTCTTGCTCTTCTAAAACCCGCGTCTCCTTCAAAACACTAAGCTCACTCGTCTCCAGGTCGTAGTCGTAGACGATCTCGGGCACGAGCGGCGTGGAGATCGAGAACCGGAGCTTGGGGATCTTGTACTCGCGGTTCACGCCAGGCGTAATGCGGCAGAGCGCGTGCTGCTCAGGCAACGGCACGACGTGGGAGTCGTTCGCTGGGTCGTCGAGACTGCACACGCGGATCTGCGGAACGCTCTGCACGCGCTCGTAGATCACCAAGAACTTTTCAAACAGATCCACGTCCTCGATCTTGACGTCGGACGCCTCCGGCAGCAGTGTGCGCCAGTCGGAATGACGCGGCGGGTCGTCGCACACTGCGATCTTGTAGTTGGCGGCCTTGTCGGCGTTCGTGACGATGAAGAAGCGGCCGCCCGCGTGGTCGGCAAAGTACGACGTGTGCGGCTCACGCTTGCGAAGCAGCACGGGTTCACTAATAGAGTCGTTACAACGCAACGCGTAGATCTCGGAGGCGTTCTTGGAGTTGCAGTTAATGAGCACGAACGCGTTGTCCTTGGTCGACGACACGTCCACGAAAAACGCTTCGTCCTGCTCTTCGTAAACCTGTTTTTTTAATAAAAAAAGGGAGACAGTCGTGAATAAGTGAGACTGTGAGTTGGAAAGAATCGCAGAACATAATGCAGAATTAAATAATACCTTGTCGAGCTGTTGCAGTGCGAGATCGTACCGGTAGACGGCGTGAGGACGGCGCTGGTGGTCGATACTGGTGAAGTAGAATGCAGTATCACTACACCACTCGACATTGCGGACCTGGCCCAAGTGTTCCAACACTTGCAGTTGTTCCGACGCTTCCGAGGAACTGAAACTGGAACCGGAACCGAAGCGGAACAGAGAACTCTTCTTGGAACTGGAACCGGAACCGAATCGGCGCAGCACGACTCGGTACTCTTCGTGAGAGTTTTCCTGGACAAGCAGCATGCTCTTCTCGTCCGGAGAGATCTTCATGGCGACGATGAAGTGGAAGTCCTGGTGGAGCATCGGGTCTTTGTTCTGGTCCAGCACGACTTGTTCCGGTTCTTTACCGTCGCGACGCTTACGGTAATACACTGGGAAGTTCTCTCCTGGACTCTGGCGCATGTAGTACTCGTAGGATCCGATGCATTCTGGGATGGAGGCGTCCTCCTGCGGCAGGCGGCGGCGGAATTCCAGATAGAAAGCGCGTTCGATCTTACGGAAGCGGGGCTTCGCCAGTGTCTTGGACAGGTACGACTCCTCTCGCTACAGAATACGGTAAACTCGCCAAGTCAGAACACTGTCCATATTCACGTTATCTTCGACCATGGTCGGAACAAACCTGGAGGAACTGGTGCAGTTTGGATCCCTCTGGATTTTTCATCCAGAGTTCATCTTCCGGACGGAAAGGCGTGTTGCTGGATGAAGCATACGCCCGTGAGTTGCGTCCACTCGACAGCGACCACGACGTATGTGACCCAAGACAACTGCCTCTTGAGAGGGGCCGTGGCTGCAGATGGCGCCGCCCAGTCGCCGCAACAGACCGCGACACCATGATGGAGCTCATCTGGATTCCGGATTTTGGATGGATTCAGGCTTTCGCGCCATCCATCTTGGGAATCTGCCGGACTTTCAGCCAATCATATTTGTTTCGTACTTTGCACGACGCGTGCGAAAAGCGTACTTAGCGTGGTCGAGGTCCTCATTGAGGAGGTACTGTACCATAGATTGGGTACATTCAGCCAATCAGGCACAGTACTGCACCCTGTGGCTCTCTTCGGGCGTTTGTGAGTCAGTGCGGTTCACAATCAGGCCAACTTCGCGTCGCAGGAGGAGAGCAGAGTAGCGGAGGGGAGAACAAAGCCGCAATCGAGTGTTTGCTCCGTCCGTGAACCCACCCGAGACTGGACAACGCACAACAAACCCGCCACCTATCCCCCCGAAGCGGACCGGAAGACGCCCGCAGAGGAGAACCGAAACACTCGCCAAGTGGAGAACAGTTCCGCGCGGATCGATCAACACCACCGACGAGCATCAATTCCCCGTCCATCAATCACTATGGAGGGTGTGCGCGTACGTTTGATGTGATTTTTCTCCCCTGATTTTTCTCATGGAATCTGGACATGCTGGCGCGAATACGATATGCTGACGCGAATATGATAGGTATTCGTGCCGGACGCCGAGCACGTGTGGCTGCCCGCCGTGATCACTCAGAGCAGCGCCGAGGGCGCTCGCGTGGTCGTGCGCCTTGACAAAGTCGTGGGCCCGCAGGATGCGAATGTGCTGAACGCTGAGCCTGTTGAGAGAGATCTCGCGGCCATCGCTGGCCAGGAGCGCGAGCTCTCACTGGACGACCCACAGGTCTCCAAGGCGCTTGTGTCGCGCCACACGAGCGTCTCCAACGCCAATGGATCCGGCGCGCAGTCGACGGCCGTCAAGGCCACGGCATCATTGTTGCCGCTTCAGAACGCCAACGACAGCAGCAAGAGCACCACGGGCTTCGAGGACATGATCACCATCGACAATCTCCATGAGGCGTCCATCCTGCACAACCTGCGCCGGCGATTCTTCAACAAGCTGCCATGTACGTGTCCTCCTTTGATGTTCGCTCTTTCGATGATTGATGCTACCCCTCGAGTGATTGGTTGATGGTCGTGAATCGATTGACTGATTGATTGATGTTGTTTTGCATTTTCCTTTATCAGATACCTACACTGGCAAGATCTGTATCGCCGTGAACCCGTACCAGTGGCTGAACCTGTACGACAAGTCCATCATGGCTCGCTTCCGCGACGGCTCGCGCGACGGCAAGGCTCCGCACGTGTACGCCGTGTCCATGGAGGCGTTCTCCAACATGCGCACCAAGCACGAGAATCAGTCGATCCTCGTGAGTGGCGAGTCCGGCGCCGGCAAAACGGAGACCACGAAGATCGTGATGAGCCACTTGGCGTCGCTGGCCGAGAACTCCAACTCCAAGGTCATCCAGCAGATCATCCAGGCCAACCCGCTGCTCGAGTCCTTTGGTAACGCCAAGACCGTACGCAACGACAACAGTTCGCGGTTCGGAAAGTTCACGGAGCTCCAGTTCGGCAGCGATGGCAAGCTCATCGGTGCGTTCTCGCGCACATACTTGCTGGAGAAGTCCCGTGTGACTACGCAGGCCGACGGCGAGCGCAACTTCCACATCTTCTACCAGCTTCTGAAGCAGCGCAACAGCTTCCCAGAGCTCGAGCTCACGGCGTTTGACACGTTCCAGTACGTTTCTGGAAGCTCACAGCACGAGAACGCGGTCGTGATGGACGAAGAAGGAGACCTGACCAAGACCTGCGAGGCGCTCGAGCTCGTGGGCATCGACCGCTCGCTGCAGAAGGAGATCTTCCAGATCCTCGCCGGTATTCTGCACCTTGGTGAGACCAAGTTTTCCGTGCGCAACGGAGACGTGGATGCGTCCCAGATCGTCGACATGAAGCCGTTTGAGACCGTGTGCCGACTGCTGGGCGTTGAGGTCCAGGCGCTTGAGCGTGCGATCTGCAACCGTAACGTGCACGTCGGACGCGAGGTGATCCTGAAGCCCATGACGCGCGACCAGGCGACCGACTGCCGTGACGCGCTCGCCAAGAGCCTATACTCGAAGCTGTTCTTGTGGCTCGTCGAGCAGATCAACCAGACCATCGGTGTCAAGACCAACGCCGCGGCGTCGTTCATCGGTATCTTGGATATCTTTGGCTTTGAGCACTTTGAGAAGAACTCGTTTGAGCAATTCTGTATCAACTACGCGAACGAAAAGCTCCAGCAAAAGTTCGTACAGGACGTACTCAAGACCGTGCAGCTCGAGTATGAGGAAGAACACATTTCGTGGTCTCACATCCAGTTTGCCGATAACCAGGACGTGCTCAACCTCATCGAAGGTCGTCTCGGTGTGATCAGCTTCCTGAACGAAGAGAGTCTGTTGGTGACGGGTACGGACTCGGCGTTTGCCAGCAAGCTCGGTGCGGTCATGGAGAACAACCCGCTGCTGGAGACGCCGCGTTTGAACCAGTGTGCCTTCACGATCTACCACTACGCCGGCAAGGTCACGTACGACGCCAACGGCTTCCTGGACAAGCACCGCGACGCGATCCTGCCAGATATCAAGCAGTGTATGAGCACGTCGACGCTGCAGATCCTGTCGCAGACGTTCCAGGAAGATGCCGTGGCGGGCGCCACGGGTGGAAACAGTTTGTCTCGCACTGCGAGTCGTAAGAAGATCCAGGCGCAGCCCAAGCGGTCGACGGTCGGCTCTCAGTTCAAGGAGAGTCTGTCGCAGCTCATGGAGAAGATCAACCTCACCGAAGTCCACTACGTGCGCTGTCTCAAGCCCAACAGCGGCAAGAGCGCGAACGCGTTCTCGCACGGCGACATCGTGAACCAATTGCGTTGCGCCGGTGTGATCGAAGCCATCCGCGTGTCGCGAAGCGCGTACCCGAGCCGCATCCCACACGCCGAGTGTCTGAAGAAGTTCGGCATGCTGGCCAGCGGCGCTCAGCCTGGTGAGGCCGCGGTGTTCCCACCGTCGCTCGTGGACTCGGACAGCGATTCGGATCTCGTGCGTGCCCAGTGTGAAGATGTCATGGCCAAGCTCATGCCTGGACGCAAGGTCACGGACTATCAGATCGGTCTCACGCGTGTGTACTTCCGTGAAGGCGTGCTCGAGAACCTCGAGTCGATGCGTGCGCTGGCGCTGCGCAAGTACGCGATCGTCTTGCAGAAGAACGCGCGTCGCTTCGTGCTGCGTCGCCGCTACCTGCAGCTCAAGAAGTCGACGGTGATTGTGCAGCAGTACTGGCGCCGCTACGCTGCTCGCAAGCGCTTCTTGCAGGTCAAGCGTGGTGTTGTCAAGCTCCAGGCTCGCGTGCGAGGACAAGCCGCTCGTAAGCAGTTCCGTGTGATGAAGCTCGACCACTACGTCGTGCGTTTCCAGGCGATCTGTCGCGCGTTCATTCAGCGTCGAAAGTACCTGAAGGTGATCAAGGCCGTGAAGAAGATCCAGAGCTTTTGCCGCTTCACGCTGCTGCGCATGGTGTTCCTGAAGAAGATGGAGAAGGAGAAGAAGTACAAGGCGCTTGGTTCCAAGGTCGCTCGTCTGCAGATGAAGCTGGACCAGAAGCAGACTGTGACCAAGTCGTCGCCGTCGGGTGTGGCGGCGAAGGCTCGCAGCGGAAGCGTGCTGGACGCACAGGGCAGTGGCTCGTTCTCGGTGGCTAACGGTGCGCGTCCTTCGATGTACAGCACTCGCAACAGCGGAGCCAGCCAGAATGGAATCCTGGACGAGAGTAACGAAGTCATCACGGCACTCCACGAAGAGAACGAGCGTCTGCGTCAGCAGCTCGACCAGCAGGAAGACGAAGTCCAGAAGCTCAAGGCCGAGATTCGTACGCTTCGCAACTGGCAAAAGTCCAAGGAAGTGGACGAGAAGGTCCAGAAGATCGCCCACCGCGACCAGGAAAGCAAGGATCTGACGTTCCTGTACGCGTTGGAGACCGAGTACGAGAAGCTGCGTACGTTCGTGTGCGAGAACATGGGTCTGCCGACCGATACGGGCACCATCATGACGCCTGTGCCACCAGCTCCACCGTCCGTTAATGGCGGAGGCTCCAACTCGCCTCCTCCAGTTCCACCATCTCGTCCTGGCCTGTCCGCCACGGCGTCAGACCGTACGTTGGCCGTCACGGTGTCTGCCGCTGCGGCTACGAGTGGCCAGCCTGAGCACAAGATCAGTGAGGCCCAGCAGGTGCTGCTGAAGAGCGCGGCTCGTCTCAGCAGCGCTCGCTCCAAGATCACGACCAAGGGCTCGGCTCGCCGCGTCAAGGACCACTGGGAGGAGATCCGCAACTACCCGCCGCCGATGCACTACTCGCTGGGCTCGGTGCCATGGAAGCGTCTGCTCACGGACTGGGCGCAGGGCAACCCGAAGAAGCTCGACTACATGACGCGATGGCTCAAGAACGTGCTGGACGGCGGCCCGATCGTATCGGATACCTTCCCGATGGGTGTCGAGCTCAAGTACGTGACGCCCATGATGCTCGACGGCTTCATGCAGCTCGTGATCCCCAAGCTCGCGGAGCGGCCCGACATCCAGGTCCACGTCCACACCAAGGAGTTTATCGGCACGAGTATGCGTATCACGCTGTCGTCGCTTGAAGGCACGTCCGCGGGTGGCCGTGGTGGTGGCGCGTCGGCTCCGCTGCGTTCTCCAGAGCACGACGACTTCCAGCGCCTGTCGATCCTCGCGAACCAGAGCCCGCTAACGAGCCGGTACTCGTCTGCGTCCACCGCCAGTCTCTCGGAGCCGTCGACGCCTGGCACGTCGGCGTCGTCGTCCGGAAGCCACCGACCAAGCGGCGGCTTCTTCCGCTCGAGCCGAACCAGCACGCGAGAGGACACGAGCCGCGGATCGTTCTTCCACTCGCGCAAGTAAAGAGAAACTCGCGTTGGAGTACACGTATCACCAAGAAAGAGTGTGTGCAAGAAGACAGTAATGGAAGACAGTGACAGATCCACGGAAAAGAGTGCTGTAGGAAGTAGACGGGCAAACAAAGTAGTTCAGTAGTGAATACATCTTCATGTTCAAGATCAACGGCCTTCCACAGTAGCCACTCGCCATACTGCGTCAAAGCCGACCTCTAGAGTAGTGTAGTTGCAGGCTTAGCTGCGGACGATGGCAAACTCGTCGACTACAGTGTCCGAGTCTGTGGCCACAAACTTCCACTTGAGCGAAGTACGTGAGACCTCGACCAGTGAGATACCGTAGTGCCTGTTGTCGACCACGGCATTCCAGGCCGCGGGCGTCTCCTTGGTCCCGTCGTGGCCCTCGGTGTTGCCACCGGCACCCGTGACCAGGTACACAGGGGCCTTGGGGTTCGTGTACGTCTTCTTGTCGGCCGAGACGCCGTCAGTCACGGCCTTGCCTTCCTTGATCGGCAGCTGACGCTCGTATAAGTGCACGTGGCCAGCCAGCACGATATCGACCTTGTACTTGATAAACAACGCCTCGAACGCCTTCTGTGCGTTCTTCGTCTCCTTTGTCGGGTTGCCTTCGCTGTCACAAGACGTGCGTGTGTACATGGCGCGGTGCATGCTCACGACGAGCCACGGCGTGTTGGCTCGGTTCGCGTCGGCCTTCTTCAGGTCGGCTTCCAGCCACGTGAGCTGGTCGCCAAACTGGCCGTACTTACGGCCAGTGACCGAGTTCTTGGGCGCGTTCGCGTAGTCAGTCTCCGATGAGATCGACGTGAAGTGGATCGGCCCGTGGTCGAACGAGTACCACATATTCTGGACGCCTCCGCTTTCGTTCGAGGGCATGCGGAACCGCGCGTTGTACGCCGTGTAGTTTCCTAGTTGGTCCTTCTTCTTGCTGGACAAAAAGCACGTTGGCGAGTGGCACTCGGCCTCGTGGTTGCCCACGGAGACCATGTACGGCACCGTCTTCATGGTCGGCGTGAGCGAGTTCATCCAGCGGTTGTAGGTCTCTTCATAGTAAAAGCCAATGAGCTCATCGGCCGAGAGCCACGCGTTGTCGGCGTACGAGATGTCGCCGACGTGGAAGATGAAATCCACCTTGCCAGGCAGCTTGGCGTTCACGTAGTCCAGCGTAGCGTTGGCATTAGCGTCCACGCCAAGGTCTCCGTAAACCGCGATCGTAAAGGTCTCATCTCCAGTGGTCGACGGGGCTCTGGCAGTCGCAAAAGAACTGACGTCACTCTGGAACTCGGCCGTGGCCTGCGAGCCGACCTTGTAGAAGTACGTGGTACTGGGCGTGAGTCCCGTGACGGTCGCGTGGTGGCTGTACAAGTGGTACTTGTCCTCCTGGTAGTACGTCTTGACCTGGAGACTCACGTCCTTGTCCACGAGCTTGAGCGTCGAGGCACTGGCGCCGATCCACACAACAGGGTCGTCCAGCGGCGCGTACGTGGTCCACGACAGCGTCATTCCTGAGCCGGCGGTGGCTCCAGCGTAAGCCAAGTGCAGTTGCTGAGGCACTTTACTGAACTTGTCCGGTACGAGACGACAGGCTTGGCTGAAGGTTACGTCGCCGAATTGGAACTGGTAGGAACAGAATGCTGACGGGGAGCAGGTCTTGTTGGTCCAGTCGAAGGTACACGCGTGGTCGTCGAGCCCAGAGGGGTACGCGGCCGCGGTGGCGTCGCCTGTAGCCGCAGTGATGAAGAGATGGCGCGACGCGTGGACGACGTCCATGTTGGACGCCAGCAAGGCCAAAACCCCCGTAACGCACACGGACTCGAGCATATTTCCGTTCTGGAGAGAGAGCGGAGAATCGAAATTTGAGCGAGCAGAACGGGAATTTGCAGGGTCACCAAGGAGGAAACAGGTGAAGTAGCGGAGACCGGGGGGGTGCAGGAGAGACTGCAGCGCGCTGTGCGAGACGCTGTGGACTCGACTCGGGGCTTCTTCTGGGTAGGAGTTCAGCCGCTGAACATGCTCGTCACGAACCAAAACAAACCAACAGGGCAGCAGGAGGGATGGGATGAGACTTGCGATTCCGGCGATATTCCCGTTATTTCAGTTAAATCAGCCTTTTGTCCAATCATTAGCCGGTATGAAGGGTACTGGGTGCCACTCCCAAAAGTATTCGATTTCTGGGTGAAGACGAAAGTAAACACCATAATCGTGCAAGAGAGCATTCGTTCTTTTTGAGCGACGGAGGTTTCCCAAATATCCGGTTTGGAAAGTTCGATTTCGAATGTACGGTACTGCGATTCGATTCGAACCAAAGCAAAAATTCACAATCAGCGAGTCGGGTTTCCTTGGGACGAGGGTGATGGCATCACAACTCTCTGCGAGACGGTGCGGTTCACTGTGGTCCTGTATTGAAGATGATCAACGCCGCTATCCGAAATCTCGATCTTGCGGCCGTCCATACGACGCTGGACCGTGGAGTCGACGCCTTCTACGTCTGTGACGCCACAGAGACCCAGTGGCGGCAGTACGTGCAGTCGGATTCACAGCTTTTTCACTCTCGTGCGATGGAGTGGCGCCAAGGACGACTGTACATCGTGGAGCCGTCTAGCAGTTTACACGGCTCGATCGTTGGAGGACTCAGCTGGGCATTGAGCCACGCAACTGGCACTGATACTCGTCATCTCTGTGCGTACGGGGATGTACACGCTGCGAGTATCGGCGACTTTCAAGAACCTGATCTCAGCTTCGGCCCAGACGTTCAGATTGGTACCAACAAGCCACCGGATCTCAAGTGGAACGAGTTCCACACACTCAAAGTCGAGACCGGCGTCTCATGTGGCTGGCTGAAGCTCGAGCAGAAGGCGCAGCACTGGGCTACGATCCCGGGTGTCGCATACGTGCTGCTGATCCGCGCGGCGTCTCCTGATACAAGTATCCAAGAGCGAGAATTCACACTCTACGAGGTCGTCCATGTAGCCAATGTCCTCAGGACAGGTTGTGATTGGCCCAGCGAGAACGCCGATTGAAGCGGAGACAACCATTGAGCTGGACGCACGTCGGCTCTTGGCACTTCCAGACAGTGTTTCGATCCCGCAGTGTTTTGCTGAGACTGTGGTGGTCGACGTTGGCGAGGTTGTGGCGCGAGCGGTGTGAATGGAGCACTACTAAAACTCACGTGAGAGCATCTACAGGTTGGAGAATTGACAAGTTCGAGTTTTCTCATATATTTGGATTAGTTCTTGAAAATGAACCTTGTTTTGAAAATCCAAAAGTGTAGCCAAGTCTTCTGGTTCCAAAACAAGGTGAGACGTTCGACAAAAGAAAGGCAACGCCACCTGCTTCGCAATGAGTTCTACAGAGAGCCGTCTGTACGCTCCTCGCTTGTGGCTCTTGACGGCACCAGTCCCCAACATTACGCAGCTGACAGTTCGTGTAGAGCAATGGAGACCCAAGTGTGTGGTGAATGCCGAGGCTTGAGCTTCCATTGTGAAGAAACGAAGATGAGCGAATCCTAGTCCCATGCCAGTTCCGCAATTGGCTTCGACTCCATACGCTGCAGTGAAACGACCTGCATGAGACACTGGTGCTGATCCTCGCAATCGTAAAAATGCGTCTGCTATCCTGTATCGTGCTGCTGCTTGGCCTCACTATTCTCTCATGCGTCTCCGAGGCTGCGCCTATCGTCGCTCTCAACGACAACGACTGCACCTACAGTCTCTCCCAGCTCTCGTGCGTACCAGAGGACTCGTGCCGCTACCTCTTCCGCTTCGGAGACCTCACGCCGGATCAGTCCTGCCGCGTCGCCAACGCCGCTGTGGGTCTGATCCCTCAGCAAGTCCACACGGCGTTCGCTGGCGCCACCGCCGGCTCCGGTATGACCATC
>JAADWY010000429.1:0-27222 GCA_023336355.1 Pythium dissotocum
ATCATGAATGTGCTGGCAGAGGACAGATCCAGCAAAGGATACCCCTCTTATCTTTCTGGTGTCGTCAGAGAAGCCCTGTACATGGGCTTCTAGAAGCAACATACGAGCACGCTTTACATAGTCTTCCTCGCCTCGTACCCGTAGAAGAATGTGGCTGAAGCTGCACTGCCCTCATGATCTCCGACCACCTTCACAATCAGATGACGATGCTGCAGCTAACTTCAGGAATCACCCTTTCACGCCTTCTGATTGGATGAATTACTGAAAGGCCAATCACAGTCAGCTTCAAGGACATAACCCCCATTTCTACGCCTTGTCCCATTTTCCATGGCATACGATGGCTTCACGCACGCCAGCCGCCTGCTCGATTAAGAAGCCGGGTCCCGTGCGCATTCTCACCTTCCTCCTTGCCTCTCCACGTCATCGCCACTGTGTATCTAGCTGCCCCGCGTTCATGGCACGCTTCCGCATCGGCGTCGCGGCGCTTGCGCTTCAATTGGCCCACAGCAGCCACGTCAAAGCGTCTCGAGTCCTGCGCTTTGAAACAGAAGAAGATGACAAAGACATTCGCATGAAGATGAACTTGTATGGAGATCTGCGTCAACACCGCGTGCTCGCCGGTGGCGGCGGAGGTGGCGAGGGCACAAGCGCGGTATGCCACAAGTCCGGGTCGTTCCTGGGCGTCGGCAACGTCGAATGTCTCCACCAGAATCTCGGCACGGCGATCTTCCTTCTCGCGATCATCATCGTTGTGTCGCTGCTCTTTGAGCGCATTATCCAGTCCGTACGCCAGGCGATCGCGTGCCCACAGCTCAAGAAGATTGTGAACCGCATTTTCGAAGAAGTGATGATCATGGGATTCATTTCCATGGTCATTTTCACACTCAACACCAGCGGACTCATGGAGAAGCTGCATTTTACGTTCGACGGTGAGCTCTCAGGCTCCGAGCGGCTTCACTTCTACGAGTTCTTCCACTACCTCGTGTTTCTGACGATGATCTACTTCATCGTGATCGTGTTGTTGCTCCTGTTTGTCGGTACGGTCGTGCCCAAGCTCATTTGGGAAATCAAGAACTTGGACGACAGCGACTCAGACTCGGATGAAGTCCACGACAGCGACAACCAAGACGACAACGATGACGATATCAAGGACACGCGGTGGAGTCGAGGCAGCGCTAGAGGCCGCGACGACAGTTGGCTGGATCCTACATTCACTTCGGAGGATCGACTCTCGCGACGAGACTTCACGTCTGGGTACACACCGCCGCTAGGATACCGTGCCTCGGCTCTTCGCATGCGAGCCAACTCTGGCATGGATCTCGTGCAGGGATCCCGAGCGTACGCGCTGTTGCTGCAACGATACCAGCGGGAAGGTTGGTGCTTCATGTTCAACGTGAAGAAGCAGTGGCATCTGTGGAAGAGCTTCGAGATCCTGGCGTACAATATCTGCCAGCATCGTTCGGGGTATATCTACAAGAACCCAACGGAAATGGAGCGGCTCTTCAGCGCCACGCCAAAGTTCCACAGCGACGGAAGTGCCAAGCCCATGGCCTACGACCAGTACCACATCTTGTGCATGCGGAACCTGTTGTACCACATCTCGCACTTGCACTACAGTGCGTTTTTCGTGCTGCTGGTCATTGCCGTGGTGCCCGTGCTGTATCCGGCGTACGACCACTGGATCTTCATCGGCGTTGGAGTGATGCTGCTGCTCGTGAACATCGTGATCTTCTTCAAGGTGCTTCAGATTCTACGAGGTATCGTCGACGACCGCCTGCGAGTCTTCACCACGCACGATATCCAGCGCCGCATGCACCATCGCATGATCAATGGTCGGGCCGAGAACAATCCACGCAAAAGACCCACTCTACGCGTGGTCGCACAGAGTGTCCGCGCCGTGATCCGCATGCAGATGTCCGCGTTGTGCCACCACCAGCTCCACTACCACAACGACCGCTTCTGGTTCAACAACCCACGCTTCTTGCTTCGCCTTTTCCACTTTGCGACCATCGGACAGGCGTTCTATCTCGTGTGGTTCTCTCTCGTGGAGATTCAAACAGTTGCGAGCACGCCGTCGGGAGGTTATTTGATCTTCTTCATGGCGCTGCTGCCATTCTTGGCGATGTGCATTATCACGCCGATGACCATGCCGAGCCTCGTGCTCGTGATGAGTCTGACGGGCATTTTTGTCGAGCTCAATGGAAAGGATCCGAAGTCCGGTATCCGTCCGACCCAAACCGAGACGAAGACACGCATTCGACTGATGCGTCGCTCGTACTTGAGAAGCTACCACACCGACAATGAAGACCCCAGCTTGCCAGTCGCGCCCTCAGACAGTCTGCCACGACCTCTGGAAGATCGAGCGTCTCCAACTGCCGTGTTCCTGCGGATGTATGACTCGCCGAAAGCTGCAGCCCAGCACGGGAAACTACTGGAGAGTCCTCGAAAGACCCTCGGCGAGCGAGACGACGGAACTCTGCTGATGAAAAGGAGTGTGAGTGGCGGAATGCTCAGCTCGAGTCAAAGCGACGAAGTCAAAGAGTCTACGCGTACCCGAAGGTCCTTCGATTTGACGTCGTATCACCATTCAACGAACAACGCGATGCACGACAGCAATCACCGCAACGCAAGCTTGGATAGCAACTACCACCAATATTCGCCACGGCCAGCAAAGCGAGATCCCGAGCCAGCGCTTGACATAGTGAGTGTGCCTACACCGCCCATTTCACCAGCCTTCAAGAACTACTGTTCCAAATACGGAGGATACCCGGACGCCTGAAGTCAAGGTGTGAAATCCAGAGAGTGCAGTTTACCAGATAATTCCGACGGACTTACAACTGAGTGAAGAGAAGTCGAGAGTAGAGATTGTATTGGATGTGTTAAGAAATCCCCCCCCAATCAGTTTAATGCGTGCAGAGCAGTCGAGAGCGGCTTGTATCCGTACTTGGGTCGCAGCGCACGCTTTTCCTCCTATTGTAGCAATCCACACAATCAGTAACCAAGCACACCACTGCGAGTACGAGTACGTGGGTCACGAACCATGCACACTTGCTCATCGTAGAACACCATTCCGTCGGGCTTTGATGGAGCTGACGGTTCAGCGGATGTCGGTGGCTGCTCAGTCGCCGACGGTTGTTGTGCTTGGTAAGCTGGGACGGGGAGTCCTTGCGGTGGAAAGCCAGGACGTGGGAAGCCCATCGGTGGGCCTCCTGGAACCCCTAATCCGGCAGGTGGGGGCATGAAGCCTGGAGCTCCCGGAGGCACTCCACCTGGGGGTCCTCGGTTAGCCCATTGTGGCGGCACACCAAACCTAAGCAGCAACCCAATGTCAGTCAACATCTACTTCCCACAAGCTTTGGCATCACATTGAGACTCACGGCGGCGGCCCTGGAGCTCCAGGGATCTGTGGAGGGAAGCCTGGTATGGCACCGAAGTGTGGTGGCATCATCCCACCGAATGGGGGACGTGGTGGTGGGCCAGGAGGAGGAGGCCGCATCGCCATCATGCCCGGGACCTGGAGATGAGGCGGTGGGGGTGGCGGTCTGGCCGGGAATCCGCCTGGAGGAGGCATCATTCCTGGCGGAAATCCCATCGGAGGAGCCGGCGGAGCATCAAGTCTCGCTCGCTTGGAGGGGTCTGAAATCACACACACAAGAAGTCAGCTCACGATTGGATGATGCTGGTGTACTACTGGCCGGGGAGGTTGTCGAGGATGATGGAGAGACTAGCTACTGCTGAGCACATCCACCAACCAGCATCATAGCTACGTCCATGTTGACGCACCTATCCACGTGCCCCACGGCGAAGCGTAGCAGCTTTGTATCGCGGCATTGGGTGGCGTACGACAACTCCAGACGAACAGCTCTACAGTCCATATAATCCACTAAGAACGCACCTGCATACGCGCTTGGCTCGCCTGGCACACCTTCCATACCGTAGATTTCGAATTCGACGCTGTCTTTGCCTGGCTTGGCGTTGGGAACTGTCTTGATCGCCTCCTTGTGGACTTGCATCATGTGGATGACCATGCCGCTTGCCGTACTCAGCTTCTTGTGGCACAGATTACACTTGAAGTGGCGCGCTTTCTGGTGCTGGATCAGGATCTTCTCATCTTCAAACACACGGTCGCAGTAGTAGCAGTAGATGCGTCGCTGTGTCGCCTCCGGGGCGTCATCACGGCGTTTCTTCTTGCCCATATTGGTTCGAGGTTTCCTTTGCACCAATCCACTCGCCGCTGGGATTTCGAACCGACTCGTATCTATCGTTTTTTCCGTTTCTAAAATGAGTTATCCCGAATTTCATTCGTGTCCCTTATTTTGATACTCACAAAGTATTACTTTCGGCTAAAACCGAAATATCACTTTGACGTGGTCCGATTCGTTCGTTTGCGAACACGCACAAGCCAATTTTTCAACCACCCACACAATCTGTAGCCATCAAACATGGACCCTCTCGAATGGAAGCACTCAAGAACAACTCAACGCCGTTGTGACGACATCCACATCCATCATCCAAACCCAATAATATCTGAATGTTGTGGTGCCGATCCACAAACTCCAACACCCAATGCTTCCGTAATCCTGGCCCACAACTGACTATCTAACCTGCTATCCGTTATCAACGTTCTTAACGTAATGTTCTTAACCGTCACTGTTCTTCCACGTGTCTCGTTGCAGGGAGCTGCTCGCAACAACAGCTCACCTGACGCAAAACGCCCTGCAGCGTCACTCAGTCACCCGCGTGGCAAGCCCCAGAAGCACAAGCCCTTCCTCTGCGAGCCCCCGCCACAAGACTACTGACTGGCCGCCATGTTGGAGTACGACAACTCGGCGTTCTACTACTTCTCCATCTCGCTCGGCGCGCTGTACGCTGTGCCCGTGACGTTTCTATCGCTGCGCCGCATCCTTTACGGCGTGTTCCTCAAGGACAAGCTCGTGGACACGCAGAATGTGCGCTGCGAGCGCGAGAAGCGCAAGATGAAGCAGATGCTGGCCGAGAAGACCAAGCTCTCGAACGTGTTCTCGCCGTTCTTCGTGCTCAACCTGCTCGTGCTCAGCGTGATGTGGTACGGCCTGTACCGCGCCGCGATCCTGCTCAAGGACGACTCGGAGATCAAGTCGTTTGACCCGTTTGCGATTCTCGGCATTGCCACGGGCGCCACGGAGCGCGAGATCAAGCGCGCGTACCGTAAGATGTCGCTCATCTACCACCCGGACAAGAACATTGGCGACGCGGTCGCTGACCAGAAGTTCATGCTCGTCGCGAAGGCCTACGAAGCGCTCACGGACGAAGTGGCCAAGGCCAACTACGAGAAGTTTGGCAACCCGGACGGTCGCCAGGCGCTGCAGCTTTCGATCGGTCTGCCGACGTTCCTGCTGGACCCAGCCAACCACAACATTGTGCTGTTCCTGTACCTGATCATCTTGGTCGTGGCCATCCCATCGTGTGTCGCGCTTTGGTACTCGCACTCGAAGAAGTACGGCGACAGCATGATCATGTACGACACATACGGCTTCTTCAACTTCGCCATGTCGGAGAACGCGCACCCGCGTCTGCTGCCAGAGACGCTGGCCGGTGCCGCGGAATTCCGTGAAGTGCCACGCCGCACGAGCGACGAAGCCGAGCTTGGTGGTCTGTTCAAGAAGTTCAAGCAGACGGAGCTGATGGCCAAGCCGCGCTACAACCACCCGTCGATTGCCAAGGCCAACATCCTGCTGCACGCGCACTTTCTGCGTGAGAAGCTGTCGCCAAACCTCAAGGGCGACTTGGATATGATGCTCAAGAAGTCGATTCAGCTCGTCGATGGTATGATGGAAATCTCGGTGGGCAAGGCCTGGCTGCAGACGACGCTCAACTTGATTGAGATGGAGCAGTTTTTGACGCAGTCGCTGTGGTTCAAGGACGCGCCGTTCCTGCAGCTTCCGCACGTGACCGAGAACGAGGTCAAGCACATTATCTCGGGCAAGAACCCAGTGCGCAGCCTGCACCAGTACGTGGACCTCGAGCCGGAGCTTCGTAAGGGCCTGAACTCGCTGACCGACGAGCAGCGTGCCGAGGTCAACAGCGTGTGCAGCATGCTGCCTAACATGGACCTGCAGATCACGATCGGCGTCGAAGACGAGGAGGAGATCGCCGAGGGCGACATCATGACCGTGACCATCAAGCTGACGCGTAAGAACGTGAAGGAGGGCGACACGTGCGACTTGGTGTACGCGCCGCACTTCCCGTACCCAAAGCTCGAGCGTTGGTTCTGTATCGTGGGCGACACGAAGGCCAACCACCTGCACGCGTTTGGTAAGATCACATCCCAGGAGAAGGAGGGCGAGCTCAAGCTGCAACTGCAGGCGCCTCCTCAGGCAGGCACCTACCAGCTCGACATTTTTGTGAAGTGTGACTCGTACGTCGGTCTCGACCTGCGCGCTCTTGCCAAGGTATGTCGCTGTCTTTGTGTGCGATTAATTGGATCTCGTGGATCAGATTGCTGACTGTCTTTCTTGTAGTTTAACGTTGTGGCCAAGGCTACGCTGCCCGTGTACACGCCGCACCCAGAGGACGTGGAGCTGGACAACGAGCCGACGCTGTTTGAGCAGGTCATGAACGCCGCCGACTCGAGTGATAGTGAAGACGAACAGGAGGACGAGAGCGAGAGCAAGAAGGACCAGTAGACGCCGCCAGAGGCAGCGGCTTGCATGGTTTGATTTGATAAAGAAAAGTAAGACGCTTGAACACCTTCATTCATATTCCACTCGTTGTCCATTTTCCACGTTTCCGTGGTGCCACGCTGGAAAGCTCATTTCCTGTCATTTCTGATCATCAAATTCGGAAGGGTATGGGCGATTGACCATCACTCTCTAATCTGACCACATCTGGGCGAACTTAATCATTGCTTCTCCTTCGGACCGACGAAAAGCTCTTCACCGCGAGGAGATCCACGACCATGAAAAGCTACGGCAGCGTGGCACCTGCTGCGCTACGGCGCGCTCCATCGGCGATAGACGTATACGCGGACGATGACGCGTCGCCATCGCTTGCTATCCCTCAAAATAACGGCCTTTCTACGAGTGATATCGGCGAAGATCCAGCCATGTCGACCTCCAACAACGCGCACATCTCACACACGGCGACACCACTGCCCACAGGGCTTGCGGCGTGGTCTTCCTGGTGGTCCGTCATGTTCTTTTCGTGGTGCGACTACCTGTCGGCTGTGTGTGCCGAGCGGCCGCTGCGATTGGAAGATATCTGGGCGCTCGACAAGACAAGCACAAGCCTCGTCGCCATGCAGTCCTTCAAGACCAAAGTGGACAGCGCACGCTGTGTGATCCGCGCGTTCTACTCCACACAGGCCGGCGTGCTATTTTTCAGCGGACTGCTCACACTCGCGTCGGTGGCGTGTGAGCTCGTGATGCCCATCGCCGTCTTCTACGTCGTCGACGCCGCTGGTAACAACGGCTTCGAGTCGCTGTGGTCAAGAGGAACGATGTGGACGGCCGTGCTGCTCATCGCTCGGTTCCTGAGGTGGTTTCTACTTGGCTGGGCCGACTTTATTCTCAACTACGCGCTCGTGCGCACGATGCCACCGCTGAATATGCTGCTGTTGGAAAGTGTACTCATGGGCAGTCGGTATCGACGGACGAAGCAGGACAACGATGAAGCCACGAATCTGTTCGCGACCGATATGAAGAACGTAGCAAGCGTGATCAAGGTCATCCACCGCCTCTGGTCGCTGCCGCTGGAGCTCGTGGGACTCTTCTACGTGTTTGATTTCCTGTTTTCAGACGTCATCACCGGCATCTTCGTCGTGTGCGGATTCATCTACCTACTCATTCAGCTGCTCAACATCAAGGAAGCATCATTACTCAAGGAGTTGCTGCGTATTTCGGACAAGCGCTTCGGTGAACTCCACGGCATATTCGACCAAATCCTCGGGGTGAAGCTGAATGCCTGGCAAGACCGCGTGCTGCAGAGTGTCGAAGCCATTCGCGTGGACGAGAATCGCGTGATGATGCGCCACGTCAAAGTCCGCACCATTCGCATGGCGCTAACATGGGCGGCGCCGTCGCTCAACCTCGTGGCGACAGGCATTTTTATCGCTTACCTGCCCAACCACACTCTGCAATCGCCAGCTCAGACGTTTGCGGTCGTCACTGTGTTCCACGCCGTGAACTCGGCATTTACCGAGCTACTATCGGTATTGCGAGAGTGTCTAGCGTTCAAGGTGTCGCTCGAGCGTATCGAAGGTGTCGTACCAGTCGGGTGCAGTTCGCCGATCAACGTGCCGTTTGATTTCATCACGCGTATCACCTCGGGAACGTGCACCGTGCCGGTTGCTGAAGACAGCAGTGGAGCCAGTCGTGCCAGCAGCGCAGAAGACCCCGCTGGCCAGGATGCTGTGGTATTGACGACTGCGAGTTACGCTGATCCAGCCCGTGCCGAGGGAGACGTGCTTCTCGACTATGTGAGTCTGCGGGTCAAGCGTGGTGAATTTATCGTCGTTCATGGTAAAGTGGGCAGCGGCAAGTCGGTTCTTTTAGCGGCTATTGCTGGCCTGCTACACAAGAAGCGTGGGAAAGAGCAAGTCGTCGACTCGATTGCGTACTGCTCGCAGTCTCCGTGGATCCAGTCGACCACAGTTCGTCAGAACGTTCTCTTTGGACGAACATTTGACGCTGTGCGATACTGGAATGTCCTGAGCGCCTGCGAACTTCTACCCGATATCCAGTCATTGCCGCGAGGCGACCAGACGCTGGTTGGTTCGAGGAGCTACGTGAGTTTGTCCAGTGGCCAGCAGTCCCGGATCGCGCTCGCGCGTGCCTGTTACGCTGACGCAGACATCTACGTGCTTGACAGTCCTCTTGATAGTGTCGACAGCATCGTCCAGTGCGACATCCTGCTCAAATGTATGGGGCGCCTACTGCAGCACAAGACGATCATCCTCGCGAGCCACAACCCTGAAATTATCATGTCCGAGTACGTGGATCGAACTCTCCGCATGGAGAATATGGAACTCGTCGCTCCAATGGCTACGCCAGCACCGCGGTCTCGCGTCTCGTCGAGAGGCGAGAACGATCGCCCAACGGCTCCAACTCCCAGCGTCAAGAAGGCGTTCGTATCAAAACGATGCAGATTGCTTGCGGAGAGCGACAGTTTGGGTCGGCAGCGACGACGTAGCTCGTCTACGGCTGGATCTCCTGATATCACTCGTCCTACGGGGCTTGTGCTTGATCCGAGTGAGTGCCTGCGTCCTCAAGTACTCCAGATTCAAACAGCTTCCACTCGAATGAAGGCCGTGTCCCATTATCCTGTTGAAGCATCATCCTTCCCCGCAGAAGAGTCGACAGCTCTGCTTCCTGTGACTGTCATGAGAAAACGAGCATCAACATCGATTTCGCACGCATTCCCGTACCGTGATCGTGGCTGGACGGGAGTTGTGAAGGAATATCTGTCTCACACTCGATCGCCGTGGCGTCTGTGTCTCGTTACCAGCCTCCACTTCATCACGCAAGTGCTCGCGACGGGTAGCGTCTACTGCTTCAGCCGCTGGATGAGCCACTACACCGTCCTACGTCGCGTCAACCCGAGCATGACGAGTGAAGAAGCATTCGCCGCTTCCAGGTCGGCGTTCCATGAGTACGTGGCCCTCGTCATCGCAAGCGCCGTCTCGTTCCTGTTGGCAGCGTACGCTACGTTCTCTTTTTCGCGTGGGATCTCAGACCGGCTCTTCCGCGCATTGACGAACTCGCTGCTCCACGCACGGATGAGTTTCTTCGCTGAGACCACAGTGGGTAAACTGCTGAACCGGTACTGCCGTGACCTACAGGCTGTGGATTCGTCACTCAAGGACTGCGTGTTCGCTCTGCTCAAGACCTTGTTCGGCGGCTACTGCACGCTATTCGCCTCCCTCGGATGGATGAGCGGTCATCTTCTCAAGTCTGACATTGGTATGGGCGATGGCACGAAGGAGATGTCCGAACTCGTCTCTGCCGGCTTGGCTCCTTCCAGTTCTGTCGGCATGTGGCTCGCGATCATGGCTGTGAACCTGATCCTGACCTCGAGCATCCTCGGTGTGGTCTGGTACGTCAGCATCTCATCGAACCGCCCGTGCAGCGAGCTCTTCCTGATGAACCGTGAGGCGCTCTCTCCGATCTTCACGTTCGTATCGGAAAGTATCGCGGGCCGCTCCGTCATCCGCGCATTTGGTATGGATCAACGCGAGCGTATCACTGTCCGATTTTCCGAGCTGCTCGATCATTTGACGCGTATCACGTGGGCGATTTGGTGTTTCGAGTCGTGGCTGGCGATGCGATCGCTGCTCATGGAGAACTTCATCACAGGCGTCCTGCTCGTGGGTTTGATCTGCTTCGGCCACGATGCCGACGACCCGCTTCGACCCGCGACCATCGGCTTGCTGCTTCTCCTGATCATGAACCTGAGAGACGACCTCAAGAACGTCTCGCTGCACTGGAACGCGCTTGAAAAAGACCTCGTTTGCCTGCAGCGCGTATTCGAGTACATCCATTTGGAGCCGGAGATCGCTGCCAATCCGGAGCTACCGCCTGCGCTCGTTGATCCGGTGCTTTGGCCACGGAATGGCTCGCTGTCATTTACGAACGTGGACTTCCAGTACTCGCCGTACGTGATTCCAGGACACCAAACCCGTCAACAGCAGCAACTGGCGTCGTTGATTCCACTGAACCTTCGAGACGTGAGCTTCCAAGTCCAGCGAGGTGAGAAGATTGGCATCGTCGGCCGCAGTGGCGCTGGTAAGTCGTCGCTCGCGATGGCTCTGCTACGAGTCAACAATCCTACTCGCGGTGTCATCACGCTTGATGGTATCGACATCACTCGTGTGGATCTCGACGTTTTGCGAGCCAAGGTCTCGTACTTGCCGCCGAATCCTGTGTTCTGTTCAGGCACAGTCCGTGACTACCTCGACCCATTCACTGGCGTTGACTCGCACTCGATGGACGACTTCACGCTGTGGTCCGTACTCGACAAGACGGGTCTCAAGCCCTCGATCCGCCGTGTTCCTCGACAGCTCGACGCATCATTGGAAGATATCGTGTACTCGTGGAGCAACGGCGAGCGCCAGCTTCTGTGCCTGGCAAGAGCGTTGCTGCTACGTGCGCGTGTGATCTTTCTGGATGAAGCGACGACTGCCACCGACCAGGAGACCGACTTCAGCGTCCAGAGTGTCGTGGTGCAGAGCCTCGAGCCGGACATGACGCTGCTCTGTATCTCCCACCGCATCGACGCCGTGCTCAAGTTGGACAAACTGCTCGTGATTTCCAACGGACGTGTCGAAGGCTTTGGCACCGTGTCGGAGCTCGTTGCGTCGGGCGACGGAGAGTTCTTTGACTTGCTTGAGAGTGCACAGCTCGTGTATTAATCTATGGATTGGATACTTGTTGTGTGAATGGATATTATTCAACGTGATCTCCATTAACATCGCCAGCCTCTCTCCACTATGTAGATGCGTCTACCACTCGTCGTCGTAGTCTGGGTTGTCGAAGCTCGAATCCATGTCGTATTCACTGATGGCGACGAGATGACTGGTGATAGGAGCTACAAACCCAAAGATGGTTGACGTCAGATCCTGGTTCAAAGCCACAGGCAACTGACTCTGGTCGCCATGCATCGTACCTTGGTGTTGAGCGTCGCTGAGAAAACCGACGCGCGATTCCTCGGCCGCTGCCTTGTCCTCGATGAGCTTGCCACCCCAGTCTGTCGTGTGGAATCGCCAGCGAGGATCGACACTGTCTGGAGAGTTGAACGTGTGGATGTAGGAGATCCTACAGCCATCGGAGCCTAAGATGTCTTCCAGCATCTTGCCGGTCTCCGGACGCAGCAGCTGAGCCCATCCTTTGCCGATCCGCAGCTTTTTGAGGTTGACTTGGATAGGGTCCTTGCCGTTTTCAATGAGTAAGTGCGCCAGGAATTTCTCAAACTCCTTCCCCGAGATGTCTTGATGTCGCGCATATCGAGTGAATTGATCTTCGCCCCACGTCGGTACGCTTCGATCAGTGGCTCCATTGTCTTCAGGGACACGCCTGCAAGGCGTAGAGAGCGCAGCTTGGGGCAGTGTCTTAGACACGCGTCTACGCTGGCCTGGTCGACGTCGTCACCTTCAAGGCTGAGAGAAGTGAGAGGAGCACCGACGAGCTCGACGAATCGAGTCATGAACGGCATGGCTTTGATCGGCTCTTCTTCGGAGTCGTACTTCGACCTGCGAATAAAGAATCGTTTTGGCGTGTTTAAGCGGAAACCGAGCACGAGCTGCGTCACTTTCGACGCGCGGGCTGTTGTGGCTTGAGAGGTCGACGTCGACGACGGGGACGAAGGTCTCTGGCGTTTGTTGGGGATGCTGGCTCGATCGACTCGGCACAAACCGAAGCCAGGCAGTAGTACATCCACAGTCGAACTGGATCTGTCGTCGCGCACAAGCGTGCCGCTCCAGTCGTTCGGCAGCACGACAGCAACTTCTTGAAACGCGTGAGTCAGAGGATACAGCGTCGTGCCCTTGGCTACTGTCACGGGCTTGTTGACCGAGAGAATACCCAACGAAGCTTCACCGGGATCGGTCGCAGTGGTAAGCTGCCACAGAGTCGCCAGCGGGTCGGACGACTGGATTGTCTTGGCAAATGCTGTCATTTCGTTGGGCGTTGGCCCATGGTGGTCCAGCTCAAGCGACTCGACTGAGGTTTGAGAGTGTTCACTGAATAGCGCGTACGCGAGCCACGCGTAGTTTTTCCACTTGGTCTTCATGCCGTACTTGCGGTTCAGAAGATCGTGGTTGAAGCGAACTGCCTTGACACCACGTGACGTCGCCAACGCAGAGCAAAACATCATTGTGAACAATTCCAGCGGGAACGCTGGCGACAGCACAATGCGCTGCACTTGCGCGTGACGACACGCCGCCGCCTTCTTGGCTGTCGTGGGAGGAGGCACTTGAGGCTGGCCAGTGATAGTACACAGGAACGACGCCCACACGAGCCGCTGCTTCTCATCGGACTCCTTGCTGTTGCTGACTCCGCGACGTGGAAGTGTCAACGACACGATAGGCACGCCCGTCTCCACTAGCTTCTTGATCTCCGCGACTACGGTCGTGTGGTACGAAAACTGCCGAAAGTCCAAGTCCATGCACTCGAGATGGAACACAGGCGGCAGAATCTCACCAGCCTTGGTCTTCGTCTTCTTGCCTGCTGCTCGCCCACTCTTGGCAGCTCCTGTAGCTGCAGTTGTGGAAGCCTCAACAGACCCTCTCTTAGCCTCCAACTCCAAGATCTTGAACACGGTCTTCGTGAGGTTTTCGATGATCGCAACTTGGTCCGCTCTCTTGTCATTCTTGTGCGGTCTCACCACAAACTTGATCGGAATAGGCTTCATCATCGTCGCCACATCAAAGCCATGCTTCTTCGCTGCGTCACAGGCCTGTGGGAACTCCTCCGTGAACTCTTCGCTGAAGTTGTCGTGGCTGAACGCGTGCTGCAGCAAGTCCCAGCTGTAGTCCTCCGGGTTTTCCGACTCGTGAAACGCGAATACAAACTTGCGTGGCAGCTGATTATGCTTTAGGTCGATGTACTTGGGTGCTGTGAACCGCGCGCCGCGTCGCAGCTCGGCCTACCACACGTCGTAGTTGACTTCCGACAGGATCGTCGTGAGGAAGATCATCTCTCGGATGAACTTGTACCTCTTGACCGAGTCCTCCGCCAGATGATCGAACTTGGACGCCTTTCCGGTGTCTTCATGCTCGATTTCGATCCACAGGTCGTTCTCCATGTCACGCCCCAATGCCACGGCGTGGGTGTCCATGCGGCGCCGCTCGGCGATGTACACGCGGTACGTTAGCTCTTCGAACCAGTCGTACAGGAACTGCCACTCCTTGGGCATGAGCCGCCCGAAGTACAAGCGTGTATCATGCTGATGCTCTCGATCCAGGTCGCTGTCCTCACCCGAGCTGTAGCCGAACATGCTGCTCACTGGAGGAGTTGGTGTAGTTTCTCCGCGCGTCGCTTGTGCCAATGATAGGGTTGGCCGCCAATCGCGTGAAGTTCGCGCGATAATTGGCGCCTTTCGTGAGCTATTCGTCTGATTCTGATCCAGCCTCAGAATAGTTTCTGATTATTGATCGATTGAAGTTATCTCAGTATAAATGAAAAGTGGTCTACTTGTTGATACCAGATTTACTTATTTAATGCTAAACAAAACGTCTCGAAAATGGATCGCTGACGTTGAACTGCTACTTGGTGCGCTTGAGCGTCTTCTGGTGGGTCGACAGTAGCCACAGTTGATGCACTTTCGGGATGATGTCCTCGACGGCCACACGCTCTGAAGGGTTTGCAACCCAACCAGCTTCCAGGATCTCGACGCAACCACTCGGGATACTGGGCAGCAATGGCGGACGCTCACCATTCGTGACGCACGTGTACACTTCAAGATGCGAGCGTCCTTCCCACGGACTGCGGTCGGGCACCATGATCTGCCACAGCGTGATCATGAGGCTGTAGACGTCGACGCCAGTGCCGTATCGAGCCGTCTTGCCTCCCAGAATCATCTCGGGTGCCATGTAGTCCACAGTACCAGCGATGGTCATCGTGCCGTCAGACCGCGGTCGCAGCAAGTTGGCCTCGCCAAAGTCGGCCAGCTTGAGTGTGAAGTCCTGGCCCACGAGGAAGTTATCCGACTTGATGTCGCGGTGCAAAAGCGGCGGTGAGAAGCTGTGCAAGTAGGCCACAGCACGACACGCATCGAGCCACGCACGCAGCTTGGTCGAAAGTGAGTTCATGCTGCCATTGCGAAGCACGTTGTCGAGGCCGCCGTATTCACAGAACTCGAACACCAGTGAGATGGACGGCGGCACGACACACAGTCCGTAGAACTTGACGATGTTCGGGTGGGAAAGCTGCACGTTCAGAGCTGTCTCACGCGAAAACCGCTGGACTTCTTCGTCTGTGACTTGCACGGACGTGTAGATCTTGAGCGCGATGGGCTTGTGCGAACGCAGTACGCCACGCATGACGATCGACGTCGCTCCCTGGCCGATGACACACTCGAGCTTGAGCGCTGAGAAGTCAACGACCGACTTGCGGTGCTCTTCGATCATTCGGTGCACGTCGTAGACGGACGTACGCGTCGAGAAGTTGGTGATCATGCCACGCTCGGACAAGTGGCGCATGTACTGCTTGAACGGGTGACGCACGCTGGCGTTGGAGTCATCGATGCCGAGCCAGTACCGAGTATCAGCACGCAGAGAGAGCAGGATCGCGACGGTGAGGATCGCGTCCAAACTCATCACGATGCACTGGCCGACCATGAGCGACGATGACACATTCGAGCCATGCCCCAGTGCGACGAACTCAACCGTGATGGTCGTGATGGAATCGAGCACGGCGATCACGAAGAAGAAGTCGAAGCTGGATCGAGCGTGGGATAGGAACTTCGCCCACGAGTAGAATGCGAGCAGCAGAATATGGACACCGATGGAGATGCTGCCCATTGTACCACGGCCTTCCTTGAACAGCGTGATCTGAAGCACGAGGATAATGAGACAGATGAGCCCCGAGTAGGCAATTGCACGGCGGACGGCCTCATGAGAGATTGAGCGCTGAGCCATGAGGAACGGCAGAAGCTGAAGCATCCACGTAAACGGGATCTCGACGACCTCGCACGGGTACGATGCCTTTTCGTCGAGGCGGAGATACAGGTTGTCTGGTGTTGATACGGGAGACAACGGATAGTAGCTGACCACATGGAGCACGACGCCAGTAAGATTCAGGAAGCTGATGGTATACCAGATGAACTCGTAGCACGGGAGCATGAACGCCGAGGCTACAAAAGGGTCACAGTGTCAGAAACAACGAGGCTTGGAAGATGGCATTAGAAGGAAAACGTACTCAGGGTCGCGGTCGTGCTCGTGTGAGAGCTCTTGAGTACACGCTTTCGACTGTAGCTGCAGCGGATCGCGATCCAAAAAGACACGAGCAGCAGCACGAGATGGTTCATCAGTGGGATCATGGTGGATGCCAATGCCGCGAGTGACACCCTCGTTTCCAGCTCGTCATTGTCGGTGTACCGAACCTCACAGCGAGTTCGGAATGACGCGTGAACAGTCGACTTGAGCACGACTGCAACGCCTACTGCGAACGGGATACTGATGATAGCGAGCGCGAGTGTGAAGAAGAGGAACTGCGAGTCCCACGTCATGTGCATGCGAACCCACAGCGACTTGAGAAAGATCCACACAGTGCGATGTTCCGCAGGCGGCGAGTGTGACCTCCGCTTCTGGATGCAACATAACCTTCGCCAGTCAGTCGATGAGTTTGGATCGAACACGCTATTTCCTCGAGACGAAAAGTCATCGGAGCCGCCGGTCATCAGCGATGGGTCGATGGGCGACTCGCCGCCCGCTGTGCTGTCCTCCGTGTCGCCCGTGTGGTGGTGCTGAAGATGGTTGATCGTGTCGTTGATCGAGTGGTGGGACGTCGCCCCAACAAGCACAGCCACGTCTGGCGCGACGGCGTCCGTGGCTCTTCGCTGCCTCCGCTTTCCTGGGTACAAACTGGCCAGCGTGCCGTTCTGGGCGACGATCTGGGACTCGCCCATGATGATCGAAGTCTGCAGCGACGGCGCGATGTTGTCCGGATTCGCGAACACACTGGAATCCACGCGGAAGAGTCCTCGCATCGAGTCGATCTGGCCTTCGTCCTGGTCATCGCCACTGGCCGCGACGCTTCCGTCCGTGTCAACGCCTTCCAGCATCGCGGGTACAGTCATAACGGAGCTGGACGTGTACGGTGTCTTGTGTGGAAGCGGCACTGGAGGTGTGTAGGCACTGCTGGCGTTACGGTTGTACTGAACAAGCCGCCGTGGCTGAGCTGCTGCGGTTGGCGGCGTGGGCTCCGTGCTGTGGGCCTGGTAATGGACATGCGCGTGAGGCGAGTGCGGCGCCACATTCGAAGAGACCGCGCTGTCACGGTCTTCCGCTGTGGCTTCTAACAGACAGAAGCTCGTGCGTGGGCTCGCCATCGTATCGTCTTGAGCGCGACTCGCTCCGTTTCCAGTCGAGCCTGCTCGATTCGGACGGCCATCTCGGCCGTCAGCGCGTCGATTTGAGCCGGACTTGGACGGCGCCTGCATTGTCGCGCACGCTGCGGTGAAGATCTTGCGTGTCGACGCGACCTGCTTCTCCGTGGCCGTGTTCACCCGGTCGTTCGCGACTTGTTCGTTCGAAATTAGCGGAGACACTCCCACAGGAAGTTCACCGCATCACCCTTTGCTGTTCAGCATGGGGCGATGGGGCGCGATGTCACTATGGAAAGCTCAATCAGCTGGCCCGATACCTAGTCACTCACACGAGGATTATCACACCATCAGATAAGAAAGTGGCCATCTGGGATACCCCAGATGGGCATCTGGAACGACAAGTGGAACGTACCAGATTGTTTCCTCCACCTTGAACTGGATGCAGGTGTCGCACAGCGACATCGAAAAACGACGTGGGCGGGGAAGAAGCCGAAGAAGCATGGACGATCCGTTCTTCGCCGAGGTATATTGACGACTCCGCTGCATATCCGCCTTTTTCATTGGTGTATCCATATAGCTGAAGACTTCAGCTACTCGGTCGCGTAGTTCCTGTGCTGATATATGCCGTTTTGTCGCCGCTAGGACGACGGGGAGTTCGATGATTTCTACGGAAACGGCTCTCGCAACACGCGCCCGTCGCAGGCCGTCATGCCGCGTCCCAGCGAAGCCCGTGACTCCGGGCTCCGTAGTGTGCCATCACTCGCGTATCCGGACACGCCGGCGTCCAGCGTCGCGAGCTTCGTGTCGAAATCGACGGACGTGACGACGTCGACGCCCATGGGAAACGCCCAGAAACGAGCGAAGAAGCACCGGCGCCGCCGCAGCCAGGAGCTCTTCCAGGGCGTGGAGTGGGAGAGAGACGTGGACGTGTCCGCGTGCTTCGTGTGTGCCAACGATTTCTCGTTGTTGAAGCGCAAGCACCACTGTCGGTACGTCAATTTGGCATTGTTTTGACCTCATCGAGACGGAGTTTTGATGGCTAACTGCGCGATTTATGGTGATTAGACACTGCGGGCGTGTGATCTGCTCAGACTGCTCGTCGTACTGGCGCTTCTCAGGCTCCCACGGCAAGCACCGCGTGTGTTCCTACTGTAATGTGGAGCTCGCTAATGGCACAGGCCGCCATACGACGGTCGCGACGGGCCGAATGTCCATGTCGGAGGCCGAGACTCCTACAGAACCCAAGGCCAAGACCCGCCAGATCTTCGTGGGAACGTTTTCGTCCGACAAGCAGCGACAAAGAGAGAGTACGGGTCACAAGAACGAACGTACAGACGAAGAACCCTCTAGTGAGCTCTTCGACACGAACGATGACGCGTGGTTTGCCGATCCTGTGGACGAAGGCGACCGTGGGAAATCCAAGCGGAAGCCCTCGAGAAACGACGAGCGCCGAAACGAGGCGTACTTGCGGCCAAAGGTTATCGAGAAGCGAGACTCGCTGTTTGCCGTGCAGTTCACGAACGACAACCAGAGTGACGACGTGTCGGAGGATGACCACGATGCGTTCGCGATGCCCAAGCCAACCAACGAATCCAAGAGACCAGCGCCAGGCGCAAGTACGAGGTCGTCAGTCGTTCGCAGTGGCCATTCGAGCGCGAGGTCAGATGACCGCATGACAATGGACGACCTCATGCCGTCGAGTGCATCGGCGTCTTACGTGTCCACGGCTGATTCGTACGATAACACAATGATCGTCGCGCGACCGACGATCAAGCCTGCTGCCGATCGAGCAACATTCTACAGCGATGATGCTGACAAGCTCATTGTCGATGAAGCGCCAGGGTACTACGACAGCGTGATGCGCGAGCACCAGAAATCGGCGTCTCTGACTCTTGGATATGCTGTCGCACCTCCGATGCCGCGGCCGTCGGTCGTTGGCCCATCGAGTGATAACAGCTCCGGAACGCTTATCGAGGCCCCCGAGATCGCAGCAGCGTCAGCTGCCGCTCTGCATGCAGAGCAAACGAGGCGCAAGTCGGGTTCACCCGAAGGAAAAGAAGGCGCCCGTGGGTTCACAGGTGCACTCAAGCGCTTCTTCGGGATGTCGAAAAGCAAAGCCAGCGCGGATCCTCCAGTCGCGCCGGCAACCCGACCTGATGCTCCTGTACGAGTCGATACAGTGAGAACAACGCAGACTGTTCCTCCCAGTGCCCCTGCAGTGCAGCCAAGCCCAGTGAGCCCGACGGAGCAGACCGTTCCACTCGAGATGCCTCGACCAACAGTGTTCGGCGCGCCCGAGCCGACATTTCACGACGAGCTTGACTACGACCCACGAGTGCTTGCCCCTGACGAGCATAGTTTCGATGGACGATACACGATTGCCGACACCGACCGATTCCGAGCAGAATCCCATAGCAACGTTGCCTTTCGACACACCATGACGGGCTACCTCGTGCCATCGTCACAAGCGCCAGCCGAGAGTTTGGTCCGAGCTTCGGTAATCGGAGGATCAGCAGATGCGGAGAAAGATGTGAAGAAGGAAAGGCGAAGATCATCCCGGAATCGACGCGATACGTTTGGTGACCTCTTTGACTCACCCACCAAGAAATCGGCCGATTCGTTCGCTCCATCAGCATCAACAATCGCTGGTCTACCAACCCGCTCGTGGAAACGAGACGATGCGTACGGTGCACGTATCACCGGACCAGTCGGTGCCGACCGTTTCGATCGCCCTCGCCACGACGAGCCAGACGAAGACCTCACCCAAGACCTTAGCAAACCTGGTATCAGCAACTCGTTTCATGCTCCGAACCCGAGAACTCAGTGGAATGTTGTCAGCAGTTACGCATCAGCAGCACCAGAACCAGCAGTCACCGCTACTCCGAGTTACTATGATGGACCGCGCGAGACGGCATACTGTGATCAATACGAGACGTATGAAGCGGTGCCAAGTTCTGCTCGGCAGTATGAAGACTATCGAGAAGAAGAACCTCGAAGAACGATCATGGATGATATTCGTGGGACGAGTTCCGCTCCCAGCGCACGTGGGGCGAAGCAGAAGGATCCAATCGATGTCTTCTTTGCCGACTTTGAGAAGCCAAACGACTACGTGTTCGACTCCAATTCGGGAACGTACGTACCGGCGAACGTGGTCCGTGCACCGCAGATATACGAAGATCGCGTCCGCCGGCCATCTCCGCAACCGGTGAGCGCTCCTCGACAAGTGGAATCACGACGTGAAGAACGGCCACGAGCATCGACTCGGCGATTGGAAGTGCTACAACCAGTTGTCGAAGATCAGCCAGACGAGATTGACGGTATCATCGTTGACAAGATTTCAACCCTGGAAGGCGAGCTCGAGGCTCTGAAGCAGCTTCTCCGAAAGCGGGGGATGCACCAGCCTGCGAGTCCACCACGGCAAAGCCGAAAGCAGAGCATCTTCGACAGCGATGGAAGCGAAGAGGAACAGAAGCCACGGAAGAAGAAATCATCTTCGACGAAGCGAAGATCCTCCTCAAAGAAGGAAGTGGCGTCTGAGACCACAGCAATTTCTCAAAAGTCACGGCGACAGCGCAAGGATTCGTTTGCCGACTTGTTTGAGGACGACGCGACCGAGAGCCAGGATCAAGGAGTGCTTGGAACGCGCAACTATGAGGCACTGTTCCAAATCGGCGAAGGTGTATCTGGCAACACTGGCGACGGTAGCGACGAAGAGCGA
This sequence comes from Pythium dissotocum, assembly GCA_023336355.1. NCBI lineage: Eukaryota > Oomycota > Peronosporomycetes > Pythiales > Pythiaceae > Pythium > Pythium dissotocum. The sequence continues at coordinate 20,738 of JAADWY010000429.1, forward strand.
GGCGAAACGAAGTTGTCCGGACGAAAGATCAAGAGAGGATCGCAGCGACCCGTTTCAGATTCGGGCAGTGATTCCAGCAAGGAGAAGCCGTTCACGAGTCGATTCAGCAAGGGTAAAAAGACGTCAAAATCGAAGGGACGTGATGACTCCGATGATGCAGATGAGAGGCCGACGGCCAGGTTCTCTATAGTCGCTGTGGAAACCTCTCCGAAAGAGACGGCCAAGCCGAAAGCGAAAAGGAAGGACTCGATCGACGCGCTCTTTGATTTGGGAAGTGACCACGACATGGACTCGTTGTTCGATTCCTCAGCGAAGCCTGCTGGGACGAAGCAGAATGATGTTGAAGAACGCGCACACAGCTCGGATGATGAGGTGGCCGACGTCAAGTTACCTGCGACCAAGCGTGATGCAAGAAAACGTCGTTCTCAAGATGTGGTGGAGGTGAAGGCTGAGCTTCTGCCTTCTGAAAGCTTAGCAATCGTGCCAACTAAAGAAGTTTCGTCGGATGAAGAGTTCACGTCGACGTTGAAAACTCTACGGAAACGGCGTGCATCAAAGACGCCAGTGTCGAAAGCAGTTCAGCCTGTGCCAGCGGATTCATCTGAAGACGAGGAAAGCCAAGCATCGTCATTGCCACAGCTCACCAGACTCGGCTCCTCTAGCCGACTCCTTGGGCAACTCTTCACGCCACTGGATGAAGACCCTGAAGACTCTGACCACGAGACACCAGTGAACGAGACGGTGACTGGCAATGCTTCGTCTCTTTCTGAGGAAAGGCACGTTGAGGTGACGACCGGTGCTCAGCAAGATCGTAGTGCGGACGAGGACCAAGAATCAGCTCCTCACACTGATGAGTTGGATTCGTACGAGGAGTTGCCGCCCAACACGACGAAGGAAACTACCGAGTTGGTTGTGGTCGACGGTTTGCCTGAAGACGAGCTCACTGGACGAGGATTTGATCCTCTGGCTTTGCTTGATGATGATGCAGAAGATCGAAACGTGCCAAAGCAAGCGTCAAGTCGAGAGTTGGTGGTGAAACCTGTCGAAGCGGAACCAGTGGACGAGCAACTTTGGGAACCTGAAGTGAGCCTCGCGAGTAGCCAGATGAAGACACTTCGGTTCCGCGACGGTCTGCTGGATCGCTCCTCAAGTGATGTTCTTGGACGACCCCCGAGTCTGAATCTTGATGATCTGCTGGGTGGACCGTCAAGTGGATTGGGAGATCTGTCGGAGGAAGAAGACCGAAGCGATGATGATGATCCAGGCTTCAGCTTCGAGATCAAGCCCAGGTCACGATTCAGCAAGACGACGGTGCTGCAGCAGCCTGAAGATACTCCTCTCCCAACCATCGACGTCTCAGAAGCCTCTGGCCCGGTTGAGTTGGATACGGAAGAGTCGATTTTTATGAGAACTCGAAGTCCACGAGCTTTGGCAAGCAAGGTAGACGACGAACTCGACGTGATGAAGTCGAGCGGTGAACAGGCTGACGAGTCCACGTTGGGATCAGCGTCTGTGACCTCTTCAACCGATGGTGTGGATCTTTTAGTGACAGAGACTGACAGCGCTCAGTTCCAAGACGACTGGCAGCGCCTGCAAGAGCAAGAAAAAGAAAGGAAGAAGAAACTGCAGCTCAAGCAGCGCCAAGCTCAGCGTGAGAAACTGAAGAAGCAGGCGAGTAGCGGTCGAACACTTGGCAAGTCAGGTGGCAGCTCACGTGCGTTGGAATCCTCGGAGTCAACCGAAATTTCGACCCGCTCCGAGAAATCATCAAAGGGAAGCCAACATGATTCTGAAGGCAAGAAGAAGAAGAAACATCGCAAGAAGGCAGAAGATGATGGGGACGCAGAGGAGGAAGGCAAGAGCCGGCGAAGGTCTGACAAGAGAAGACACCGTGACCGAGATCAGGGACCGACGGAGTCTTCGGGTTTCGATGTGGATACGAGCCAGAGTCAAAAACAAGACACAGCGGAAGCTGTCTCCCAGGACGGTCTCACAGAGCTGTAAAAGCCGCTCAAGACAAGAAACTGACCCCATGTAATTTACTGTATTTGATGCGGTTGTGATTTCGCACCCCATTGTTGAACCTGCAACTGTTGGGGGCAATGCGACCTTTCAAGATCCAGCGATCTTTCGAACAGGAAGATATTGAAGCATGTGCGGTCCAGAATGGACGCCAAGAGCCGCTCACGGCGCCTGAGCATTTGATCCATCGAAGCAGGTTTGTACTCCTCTGCTCACTGACCACGAAGCAATCTTGAGCAGTCAGTCCGCCAGCTTCATCGCGAGCACAATGGGCAAGACCGTGCGCAAGTACCGCAAGAACCGCAGCTACGACTTCGTGCCGCCGGCAGAGAAGACTTCTCCGTATCTCGATGGCAAAGGCACGCACCACGTCGACGGCGACTTGCTATCGTCGCCGCGTGAGTTCGTACCGCTCGACCAGCTCGCGCCAGGCCACGCGTCACCTCTGCGAGTCGTGTTGACGCTGATGGCGTCGTCGCTGGGCGCGACGGTTGTCGTCCTACCGTACGCTGCGCTACAAGGCGGCTTCGTCATGAGCATCTTCATCGTTTTGTTCGTGAGCCTCGTGACGCATTTGACGAGAACGCGCCTCGTGGAGCTCGGAGTCGAGCAAGGTATCTACTCGTTTCAAGGACTTGCCAAGCTCGCGTTCGGTCCTCTGGGTGGGTTCACCGTGAGTGCGACGCAACTCGGCGCGTCACTCGGCCTCATCATCGCGTATCTTGCCATCGCATTCCAAGACATTCCGATTGTGATCGGCCATTGGCTCAAGATGGACTTCGACGCCGACGGACGCCCCATTGTCACGCCAGGCACGCGCGTTTCTCCCTTCTTCACGCTGCTAGCCGATCGCTACTGGTTCCCAGAGGCCTTTGTGAGTACTCCAGTGTTAGTGGTGATATCCTTGGCAGTTTCTGACTTTGATGGATGTTTTTGCGTAGACCTTGTTCGTGCTGCTTCCGTACTGTGTGTATGCGAACTCGTACAAGCGAATGAGGTTGTCGCCAGCGCTCATCCTGGCAGCGCTCGTCGCAGCGACTTACAGTGCGATTGCCAAGGCCAAGTCCGACCATGATGCAAATGTCTCGACCACCTCGCAGGGCTACGACCGTGACTATCTCCACGTACCCTCGACTGTGTGCCAAGGATTCGCGATCATCACGATGGCGATTCTGAACCAGCACCACAGCTTCCACGCCTTCTACGCGATGCACGACCGCTCAACGACCACATTCAATCGCTTGTCGTTCATCGCGACGTTGGGCTCTCTCATGATCGCGCTGGGTATCTGCATCGCCGGGTACGTTGCGTTCCTGGACTCGACCAAGAGCGACGTGATCCGCAACTATGACTTCGCAAACAACCGCCTGATGCTGGTCTTCTGGACGGCTGTTCCATTCACGGCCGTGATCGGTGTCGGCTTTGAGGTGCGTTACCGTCCTATTCTGGATGCAATAGTTGGTGAACAGGATAGCTGACAAAGTTTATGCCTCTAGGTCATCGTGTCACGCCACACAATGCAGTTTCTGCTTCGCCCAAGTACCCACGTCGACGAAGAGAAGCAGGACGTGCTGTTCGCCTCACAGAACGTATCGAAGACCTCGGGCGCGACCGACCACCTCCACTACGAAGAAGAGCACTCGCCGTGGACGTCGAGCTTCCTCACAGCTCTCGTGGTGCTGGTCGTGGTCCAAGTGCCGATCTTCTGCGTCAGCGACGTTGCAGTCGTGCTCTCACTGACTGGCGGGCTCGCTGGCATCTCTCTCTGCTTCATCCTGCCTGCTGCGTGTCAGCTGAGACTCTCGTCACCGACAAACTGGTGCTCGGACCACGTGCTGCCGTGTCTGAGCATCACGATCGGCGTCGTGGCCGCCATCGCCGCCGTGATCTCAACAGTCATGCACATGGAACACCACCCGACGCCGACGACCAATGCGACCGGTTGATACACTTGCCGTAAACTGCACTAAGGCTCGTGTCGTCATGCATAGCCACCACTCGTCATTGCTCATTGCTTTATGGAATACACTGTACAAACTGTAAGATTGTGGAATGGCGGCAACGTTCCTACGAGTGGATACTCTTGGCGCCAAGATCTCTTCGTTTTTATGAAATCAAGGTGTTTTGATACACACGTATGCCAGAATAGGGTGAAGTTTAAGCTAAGATATGTGACGCGCGCATTGAGCCGCTCGATCAGAGGCTCCGATTACGATCGAGTTCTCAAAAAAGGCAATGAAGTCGACAGGCGACACGCACCCCAAGCGCAAGACAAGCGCGAGTACCGTAAGCATTGACAACGAGGCGAGGAAGAAGACTAGGAAGGCGAAGGAGACGCCTATCGAGGACATGCCAGCCATCTTCCTGCGGACGAACCTCGTGGCTGAAGTGGAGCGCAGTAGCCGCGTCGCTGCACCGACGCTGGCAATGAAGAGCCTGCTGCAAGACGCCAAGGAAATACTCCTCACGGACGATGGTGCGAGCTGGGTGTACCACGTACCTCACTGGTACGAGCGGATATACAACCATTGCCAGAGCAAGAAAGATGGCGACGCTTTCCAGCTTCCCTACTCGGAGTGGTTCGAGAAGATCTGGGCGATGCACCCGGAAGAATGCGGCACCATCAAGCTATACGGCAGAGAGATCAAGACACCTCGCTACCAGCAAGCGTACAACTTGCCCATGCACTTTTCAGGCGCGAACTTCCCAGCCAAGCCCTTCCCTGACGAGCTCCAGGACGCGATCCAGGCCATCCAGAGGATGCTGGTCGACCCGACGACTGGGAACTCGCACCTTGTCGGTGGGTTACTGAACTGGTATGCCAACGGAGACCACTACATGGGACCACACACAGATAAGTCGGTGAATATCCACACGGGCTCGCCGATCTTCTCGCTCACACTCGGACCAGCGCAGAGACGATTTGTGTTCACGCCGATAACTGGAAAGACGGCACCGCCCAGCGCAGGGAAGCGGACTGTGGAAATGGTGCTCGGCGATGGAGACTTGGTGGTCATGGGCGGCACGACGCAGCAAACACACAAGCACGCGCTGCCGAAAATGAAGAAATGCACGGACAAACGCGTCAACGTGACCATGCGCTATTTCAAATAGATTCTTTTTTTCTGTTTATGGTTTGAAGCAACGCAGCGTGATGCTCACGCGTTTGTCTTTGCACTGCTTCATCTTTGGCAGTGCGTGCTTATGGGTCTTCTGCGTGGTGCCGCCCATGATCAGCAGGTCGCCGTCTTGAAGCGAAATCTCCAGTCGCTTGACCACGCTTTCACTGGTCGAATTGGCGCGTGGTGTAAACACAAAGCGTCGCGAAGCACCCAGTGACAACGAGAAGACGGGCGAGTTCAAGTAGATATTGCTCTCGTCGTCGGTGTGGGGCCCCACGTAGTGCTCGCCATTGGCGTACCAGTTCACGAGCCCAGCCTTGGCGTACGGCTCTCCAGACTTGGGATCCACCACCAGCTCCTGCATCAACGACAGCACGTGTCGCAAGAGTTCTGGAAATGGCTTCGCCTCGAAAAGCTTCCCGGAGAACTTGTAGCTCTGTCCGTACACTTGCTGGAAGCGTGGCACGAGCACATCCTTGCCGAACATCTTGATCGAGTCGCGGTGTTCTGGGTGGATATTCCACAGGGATTCAAACCATTCTTGGTAAGAAACCAAACTATTCGACTCGGAAAGCTCGTACAGAGCCTTGTACCAGCCAGGGACATGGTAGATCCAACTCGTCTTGTCCTCAGTGAGGTAAATCACCTCGGCACCATTGAGAATCGAGTCGAGAATCTCGGGTTGAGATGGAGAGGCGCTCATTTTTTCACGGACAATGGCGGTGCGTGCCGCTGCGTCGATGCTGGTACTTGAGAACTCAGTGCGGATGTCCGTTGCTATTGTCTTGCTTGTGGCTTTAGCCTTCTTGCGAGGCGCGTGCGCCGTCGTCTCTTCCTCGGCTTCTCGCTTGCGGTCCATGGTGGAGATTAAGTTCTGTGCCATTCTTCCCATGGCGCGCGTCACAGATTTGCGAATGCACCTTGTTTTGAAAAACAAATGCCGAAGACGAAAAAACATGTTTTGAAGAAGGGGAATTTACATTTCACGCACGATTTTTAGAACTATTTACCGTTCGGTCATGTCTGTCATCGATCCGGCAACCGGCGTTCTTACAGTCAGCAAGAGCCAGATCTGTCACGTGTCGACTTTCTGTACCCTATAGCCAGAAGTCACCTACCGGTATTGCCAAATTGTCACCTGTACCGTATAGCACATGTCAATAATACAGACGTGGTAAAAGTACAGTCCTTGTATTGAAATGGTTATACCGTATATCAGTTTACAGAGGCAGTATCAAAAGTGACAGGATTATCAACAAATCGCATTTGGGCGCCAGAATTTGGGCGCCAGAATTTCAAAGCGCGAGAAGAATTCGAATTGGTGCAAACACCATGAGCCCG